>SNQJ01S0034511.1:103594-123121 GCA_010110895.2 Picea sitchensis
AAAAAAAAAATTGAGGAAAACTTCTAAATGAAAAAGAAATTTATTGATGTGATCAAACCTAAGTTACTGACTGCTATGACAGAGACCCAAAAACTTGAGAGGTATAACTCTTGTCAAAGGAAAGGATGACTGCCTCACCTTCAACAATTTTTTTCTCCACAAGCACATTGTTGACAGTTCAACAGCAAGCATGTGCACGTGAGTTGTGTAAAGTCAGAGCACATGTACACGCGTGCTGACCTTATACAGGCCGCGTGTATCTCTAAAACTCTAAGAAAAATGAAAATCCAAGCAAGCCAGCCCTGGCAAAGACTACTGGTACTGAGAACCAAAATCTCTTGAAGACTCAAACACTTACTTTAAATGAAAAAAGAAAACATATCAAGGAAAACTTCATAGAACAAACCAATCTGAGGTGAAACCTAAGCTATAGATTGCAAACAACAAAGACTAGAAAGAGTTATAGAAAACCCCTGAGAAGGACTAATTCTGACAGGGAAGAGGATGACTGCCTCTCTAAAAGATATTTTCTGGAATCATACATGCGACTGACACTTCCTCAGCTAGCGTGTACACGCGGGCTGTGAGAATGTAGGGCGCGAGTACATGCATGCAGACCTTATACAGGCCGCATGTACCTCTGTGGGTCTTGAAGAAAAAATATAGTCAAGAAAAGAAACAGAGATAACTGGTATGGAAGACCAGAATCTTTGTTAGCTCAGACTTTTGCAGAAATTTTAAAAACAGGAAATGAAACCAGTTCTTAAAAATACCCAAAAAATATTCCCAGAAACCCCAGATAATCCCCAGTATGGTCACCAATTCTGTTGTGAGTCGGAAATCCCTCTATAGACTATCACTTAGGATTTTACCATGCATGTCGAAAAATACCTAAAGATTCCTACTTTCTACCATCGTCTCGGACCTAATCCCCATTATTCTTTAAGCAAATACGTAGTTAAGAAGATCAAGTGAGCATACCTTATTTCGGGCGTTTGATATCGATCCTTCTTCACACTTGATCGCTCTTTGACTGTAGCTCTCCTCCCAAGTCTAACCTACATTCACACAAGACAAACAAAGAACTCCACATGCATTTGATATATAGATTAATGGGTTAGAGATTCAATCAACATGTATGTAATAAACCATGAAAACATCATATGGTGGGACGAGAAAAGTACTTCTTTATTATTAACTTCAACAAATTAACTTACAATTATGAAGCCGACCACTGCTCCACAAACCTGGTCCTAGGCTCCTCTTCAACTGTCCTCCAACTTCTTTTCTCTATATTTCTCTTTTCACAAGGAAGGCTAAAGGTTGGGACAAAGGGAATGTGCAATCGGGTATAGTTTCTTTACTATGATTCTCCTCTTCCAAATGGGACCCCTAATACTTATTTTATAGGCTAGAAGAAGCTAGGTATTTGGTTGAACCCTCGTCCATGCATGGCCGAAAGGTTTAGTTAACTCACCCAAAGTTGTGTGTTTTGTCAGCAACTTTCCTTTTTCTATGCTTTTATAGGTACACGCGGGCTGTCTTGGGTCAGCTAGCATGTACACGCGTGCAGTAATGGAGTAGGGCACGTGGGCCTTTATAAAAGGGGTTTTTAAGAAGAGTTTTTCAGCAGTGTTTTGGCAAAGAAGGAATCTAAGATGGCCTGATGCCAGGTAAGCATGTTTGGTGCAAATTAGGGTTATAACACACATCTGTAAGGCTTTCAGACCTAACCACGGACTGGAAATTTGAGCCACACATGATATTTCTGAGAAAGGAAAGAAAGGAAGGTGTGGTGGGCAGAGGAATACCTGCGAAGAGTGCAGAGATGGGAGACTAATCTCTCGGGTTCAAGGAATAACTAAGAAATGAGTGTGTTCTAGTCACAGGAAATGGATAGCAGGATTATGATACAAGCTTATAAACAAGGTTGTTGAGTGACTAAGGAAGTACTCAGGCGGTCCTCCTTGCTTGGTATAGTGAAAATCATTTCCAATATCCCGCGGGAGGAGGAGAGTAACCTCCGTCCCTACTGTCGTTGAGCCGGAACAAAGGATTAAATCTCAAAGAATCGTATTCTAGCTCAGGGGTGGCCAATGGTGAATCTATTAGGAGTGACTAAGCCTATGGTTGGGTGGAAACGAGAACCCCTTTCAACAGTTGTAAAATATCTTTTGGTTCTGATAAGTGTTTCCATGCTTTGTGCTTTGAATTGGGAATAATGAATGCATGCGTATATTTATATATCTATAAATGGATTCCGTAATTAAATGGTTAATTTATTTGTATGTGTTTGTCTTCTTGTGAACTTATACTTCTGATTGATTTTCCATATGTTTTAGAACTTAAAGTTATACAAACTAGGAAGGCTCTACCTTCAAACCAGTAGTCTAAGAGACCTTAGGCTCGCACCCACTGCCTTGACCAAATATTGGCTAAGAGTAGAGTTTATAGCCCGAGGTTCATTAGAGGGTCCATATGACCAGGTTCTAGGAACCTTGCGCTAAGCTTGAGAGGAGCTAGATTTTAATGGTTTCAGAGCTTCGGGATTTTGAATCCCTGAGATGTCAAAATTCACAGCTGTCAAAATTACCCGAGTGTCGAAATCATGAAAGGTTGTGAGTCATTGATCTGGGGAGTCTATTGGGGCTCTTTCTCAACTGTCTGATCGTCCAATGGAAGTTTTTGCACATGGTACTGCGGTGAAGTCCCACCTTAGGAAAATGAAGTTCTAGTGAAGCCAAAACTTTTGAAGGCTGGAGTCGCGATATGACTAGGACCGTTGATCCGAGGAACCTTTGGGTTCCTCCCTAACTGTCAGATCTAGGTTGTAGTCAACCCAACGCTGACTAGCCTTGGGAGATAGGAGGAGACTGCACCGAAAAACTCTCGAGCACTGAATCCCTAAAGGGACGAGAATCGTATATATATGGGTCTACGTGTCCGAATCTCGACCATGATATATGAGGGATGTTAGAAGGTTGTCAGTCCGGAGTGACGTGCGCAATGACATCACCCAGGGTGACGTGGACCCATGATAGGCATGCCATGTGTCACCTGGACTCATGTGTATCACATATCCTATATACCTACTGGAATGTGACATGTGTCACCCCCCATGAGGGCGCGTGTCTCCCCTGGCCCTTCCACATGTCAACTCATGGTATGTGCCCACCTAGACAAAGGGTTTGGTGAAGTGACCTGGAGTCTCGGACTTCGAGACTCCGAAGGGTCGGAGGTGTAGTATGGTAGAGAGACCGAAAGGCCCGAAGTCTGGAGCCATGTGGCAAGTTTACGAAACTTCAGAAGTTCGAAACTTCAGAAGTTCAAAACTTCGGGTGGTTCATAAGTAGATAGCAAGGAGACATGAAATGTCGAATTTCCTCCTCAATTTATATATGAGAAAGAGGTTAATTATAGTTCTAAGATTGGATGGGGGATGGTATTCAACCATGGAGGAGGGAACTTAGAAACAACACATGTGATATGGAGCCATGTGGGTGCCACATGGCCCATAACCAATGAACGTCCGAAGAACTTTGGGAAGCCATAATTTGAAACCCAAAACTTGGATTTGAGCCTAGTAGCAGTCATTAGAATGCTATGGATGAGTAGAAGAGGATAAATACCTCAGATAGAGAATCTGAGATGTTGAGGAGCGAGAAATTTTGATACCCCATCCCTAGGAAAGTAACTCAGGGGTTGGGTGTGTTACAAACTGGTATCAGATCATGGTTACAACACTTGTCCTTCTTGGGCTCATGGACGAATTGCGTAAAAACCATATTTAAATAAATTTAAGGGTGAAACCCTACCTTACCTCTCTCCTAAAGAGTCTGATTAAATTCTTACTGAAGAAAAGAATGAAAACTTTCTACTGTGTGTCTCTATTTAAGAAATATGAACTATGTGTTTTTCATAAGCTAATAGACTGTTAGCTAACAACAAGTGTTTTGTCAACACTCAAGCAGTCTGTGAATCACGAGAAACTACAATAATAAAGGATTGTGACATGCCATGAAGTGGGGGATGGATCCCACAATAGGGACGAAGAATTTGATGAGAGGAGGGAGGTGGAGACCCCTCTAGATCTGGTTGAAACTATAAGGAGCCTCATGGATGAATTACAGAGTTTCAAGGCCGATAACGAGAGATTGATAAAGGAGAAAGAAAACAAAACAAAAATTAATGCAGTCTTGTTGCATAGCTTATCCGATATACAGAGGCAACTACAACATGGACCTGCAACCAGTCATGTGGACCGATGACATACGAAGAGAAGTCAAAGTCCACCTGAGATACGAAAACATGGTTCCATAAGTGAACACACTAGGAGGAGTACCTCGAGGAAGGTCCAACCTAGAGACAGAGGAAACTCATCAGGAGAGTCCTCTGGAAAGGAAACTGGCATCTCCGAGGGATATTCTAGTAGCAAAAATATCTCACATTCTCAAAGGAAAGGATAGAAGTGAAATCATTCTAAAGGTCGTGACCCTGAAGATTTCAAGAAAGCCATACCACCCTCTTTTGATGGAGATATTAAGAAAGGGGAAGAGGCAAAATCTTGGTTTCTTAGTTTAAAGAAGTATTTCAGAGTCCATGACTACTCTGAAAACTTGAAGGATCAAATATCCATATTCAACCTGAATGGAAAGGCCTCCATTTGGTGGGAAGACCTTAAGAATGTGAAAGGAATCCATGAAGAGGACTTATCATGGAAAAAATTTGAGAAACACTTCAAGAAGAAGTATTTGTCAGAGAAATATTTTGATGGGAAGACTAAGGAGTTCTATGAACTCAATTTGGGACAACTCATCATAGAGGAATATGTCAATAAATTCCTTGAGTTGTTCAGGTATGTACCCTACATAAAGGATGAAAAGGTAAAAGTGCAATGATTTATTAGTGGGCTACCTTAGACCTACCGGAACAGGATTGAGTTTGATGAGCCAAATACCTTAGAAGACATTATTTGGAAGGCAAGGTATTGTTATGAACAATTTGGGAGTCAGACATAACCTCTCGAGCACTGGAAGAAGAAGAGTAGTTCGGGATTCAATAAGAAGGGGTTAAAATCCTCAATATTTAAGAACTATAGGAAGTACTCTAGGATAAGCCTTCCTACTAGAAGTGTATATCAACAAAATTTCCCCTCTCGGAGTGGAAATAAACCTTTTGGAGCAACCTCGAGAAAGACTGATAACCCAAAGAAGGAACCCTTGAAATGTTGAGGTTGTGGAGAAGAAAATCTACTGAGGGATTGTCCACATAGACAGCAGAATAGTAGGAGAGTCTACAATATCCAAGAAGATACCACAGTCAATGATGTGGCTCAGAGCATGTCACATATTTATGTAGCTTAGGATAATAAACAATCCAACCACCAGGCTTCAGTGGTGGAGATGGAAGGTATGATCGCCAACCGTCTAGTTTCTATTTTAATTGACCCTAGTTCTAAATTGAGTTATGTGGCCCCTCAGACTGTTGATAAGTGTAAAATGAAACTAGTTAGACATGTTAAGCCATGGTTGGTACAACTAGCCACTGGAACCAAAAGAAAAGTAGCAGAGGTCATAGCAGCTTGCCAATTCATCATGGATGGATTTCCCACCCAAGCGACCCTTAGCATACATCCCCTAGGATCTTATGACTTGTTTATTGGTATGGACTAGTTATCCACTTATAAAACCAAATTGGACTATTACCATTAAAAATTGGAGTGTGAGAATGAAGAAGGGAGAAAAATGACCCTCCAAGGGATTCAAAATCCTGTCTCAGTGAGACAAATATCAACCTTTCAAATGAAAAAGTATTGCAGAAAGGAATGTGCTCTATATGCAATACATTTGTTGGAATCTGTTGAGGATGACAAACCGAACCTAGAGGACCACCCCATATTAAGAGAGCATTGAGATGTGTTTCTAGAAGAGGTATCAGGTCTACCTCCAAGAAGAGAAATTGACTTCTTGATAGAACTTGCACTAGGAGTAGTGTCGGTGTCTAGGACACCCAATAGGATGAGTACACCCGAGCTAGTTGAGCTCAAGCTAAAACTAAAGGAAATGATGGAAAAAGGCTACATTTAGCCCAGTGTGTCTCCATGGGGAGCACCAGTCTAGTTTGTGAAGAAGAAAGATGGAACACTCTGACTTTGCATAGATTATAGACAACTCAATAAGACAACCATAAAGAACAATTACCCCTTACCAAGAATTGATGACTTGTTCGACCAATTAGGGGGTGCTTCCATTTTCTCAAAGATTGACTTAAGGTCTAGATACCATCAAGTCCGAATCAAGGATGAGGACATCCACAAAACAACCTTCAGGACTAGATATGGTCATTATGAATTTGTGGTGGTGCCATTTGGATTAACTAATGCCCCAACCACTTTTATGTACTTGATGAATAATGTACTCATAAAATTCCTAAACAGATTTGTATTGGTTTTCATTGATGATATCCTAATCTAATCCAAGAACAAAGAGGAGCATGAAGAACATATTATACTTGTACTTCAAGTACTAAGAGAGCATCAGCTCTATCCTAAGTTTAGCAAGTGTGAATTTTTCCAGAAGCAAGTCCATTACTTATGCCATGTTATTTGTAAAGAATGAGTGGAAGTAGACCCTGAGAAGATCAAATCTATTATGGAATGGCCTACCCCAAAGGATGTATCTGATATTAGATCCTTTATGGGCTTAGTAGGATATTATAGAAGGTTCATAAAAGGATTTTCCAAGATTGGTTGTCCAATCACTGCCCTTCAGAAAAAGGGGGTTAAATTCACTTGGACATCATAATGTGAAGAAATATTTTAGGAACTGAAATACCTTCTGACATGTTATCACTCTGTAATTTCCAGAGGTTGTAGAAGGGTAGAAGAAATTGACAGAGGTAACTACCAAAACCAATTTTGAAGCTGGGATCTAGCCCTGTCAGCTTCAGAGAGGGATCTCTATGTAAGATTTAGATTTGTTTAATTTTTTTAAATGTTAGGCTAGTTATGACAGTTCGAATTTGTTTGTTTGTTTGTAATAATTGGCTAAAAGAATGCTTAATTTTCCATTGGGCTATGGGGTCTGTACTTAAATATGAGAATCAGATTCATATTTTTATGAGGTTTTCTTCACAGGGCAGGGTAGTAAAACTGTTGGATCTATTCATATTTAAATGGGATGAATAAGAGAGAACAAGAGGGGAAATTCCACTAAGCAGAGGAGTAGTTAATAATTCCTTCACTTAGTTTCAGATGAAAAAATACATATCATTAAAAAACCAGAGACATAGTATACAATATAAATTATGTTATATTGACTTTATTTTAATGATTAGAATTTGAAATACATTAAATGATTACAAAGCATAAGAAAACATATAACAAAGAGAGAAAGACATCACCAACAACCTGACACAAGAATCTTGTGAATAAGCATGTTTTATTATTGGTCGATCCTTTGAAAAATTACACAATAGCTCCTGGATGCAAAAATCAACCCTCAATACTTTGAAGGGAGAAGTATTTATAAAACTATTTACATTAGATCCTGTAATAAATGACTAGGATATTATGGAGGAAATATCTAACTAATCAAATCTCTAAGATAAAAAAATATATGGATTTGTTGATTTGTTGAGATCCTTTTTGGTTATTTGGTGGAAAGTGGTTGGTGACTCATTTCTTTGACCTTGGTTGGTTGTTCCATGCTGACTCGAACCTCAAAATTGTCTTTACTCAAGTAAAGTGCATGGATCTTCCCATCTCTTTTTCCCTGGGTGTTGGGCCTGAGATATGATCACTTTTATGACGGTTATTATACACTTTTACCGCATGTACATATGTGTTTTTCATCTTTTGAAGGAGATTTTTGAAGAATTTTATGTTAAAACGGTATGATCGACATAAGGTACGTATGATTCATGTTTAATGATTGTATCGAATATAATTCATCATGTTTTTACATTTCCAAGGATCCGATTCACATTTTTTATGTTACAGGGAGAAAACACACCACGTTTCTAATTCTAGCACTTGATCCAGCACTCATTCCAGTACCTGATCCGACACTCTGTCCATCACTGCGTATTGCACAAAAATGGAGGGCGACTTGGTGGTTATGGTATTGGCGGCCAGTGATGGGAAAATCGGGAATGTGGGTTTTGTTCGTGCTTATCCCCTCCATCTACTAAGCTTCTGACAACTCAGTTTCAGTTGTTCAAGAGGGTGATTATCGACTTGCTCTGTTTTATCAATTAGGGCATCATTTAATGCAAATTGCCAAATTTAGAAGTGGTTTTACCCTCCTATGTTCGACCACTTGGTCTGTAAACATTATAAATACCACCGAGGTGGTCAGATAGTTGCTAATTAGTATAAGCATCAGATACATCAGTATGATAGGGACAAATACGTTTTTACTCTATTTTGAGTTTTTAGATTGACAGATTATACCAGAACTGCGTTTTTGAGTTTTTATGGTGAATTCATCTTTCTGAGTGCGTGGTGTGCTTTTAGAAAGTGACCACGACTTGTTGGGGGCCCACCAACAGTCTGGTAACTATCTTTGTGTTGTTCATGCATTTTTTGATTTAATTGTTCTCTTTATTTTTTCTGTACATGCATATTTTTATTGTGTTAATTAGTTGTTGTAGTTTAATTGTTTTGATTCTCTTTTGCAGGTTAGAATGATGAGATGTGTTAACATGTATTGATCTTGTAGATTAGGAACGGATTTGCAAATCCCTAGACTAACCCCATGCACAATTAGATATTAGATTATGCTTTCTTTTATGATTTTATAGTCAAGTTTAAAACAAAGTTTTAATTAGACTAGAACAAAGTTTTTATTTGGATTCTCTTCAACAAGGATTTGGTGGATGGATAGAGTTAATTCCAATTTTTCATTATAGCTTGCTTATCTCATTTTTATATAGATCTCGTTTAATTAGTTGTTGATTAATGTAGTTGTCAGTTTACTTTTAATGTCATGTTTTAATTTATTTTTTCAAGCACTTTTTTATTGTAGTTTGAACTTTGAATTGTTAGAATAGATGTAGAATAGTTTCATTTATGTAATTTCCTTTCCTAGAATTAAATTGCAATTATATTTCTTAGTTAATGGTTGAATCTAGTTTTTCTTACATAGTATAGAAATATAATGATGATCTTGTTATATTGTTGATGGTTTATACATGAATATGCAGGCTATTTAACATTGATTTTGCCATGGCTAAATTCTCATTGGATTGTTTAATCCATACCTTTCACTTTGCTATTGAGATTAGTGTTGAGCTTATACCACTTGAATTGTCCTTTGTTGTCAAGTGTCATCGGGATATCATATGACAGTGGAGGCATTCACACAATCACCAACATTATGTTTGAGTTTTCATAGATTTAAAATATAGTTTTCTTGCTTTCATAGATTAAGAAATAGTACTCTTTATTTCATAGATTAAAATAATAGTTTCCTGTTTTCATAGATAAAAAAAGATAGTTTCTTTCTTTCATAGTTTAAAAAGATAGTTTAATTGTTGTTGTAGGATAGATAGTCTTTGCTTTGATAGACTAGATAGTAGTTTGCATATCATAGGTTCAAGATTAGTTGTTAGTCCTTCTTGCTTTCAATTAAATAGATTTCCTTTCATGAATTAGAAATAGTTTTGAGTTAAGAATCTAGTCCACTTGCCTCTTAGGCTAGATAGTCATTCAATGAGAAGTTTTCATTTTATTATTTGCAGTAGAAGTTGTCTTAGAGTAGTTAGTTGTATTTTGCTTAGTTGTTTATTTGCTTTAGTAGGTTAGTTAGTTTTCTTTGCTTACTTGTCTATTGCTTTAGTAGGTTAGATAGTTGTCTTTGCTTGCTTGTTTACTTTCTTTCATAGGTTAGTTAGGTGTCTTTTCTTGCTTGTTTATTTATTTTCTTTCATAGGGTAGTTACTCATTGAATATAGGTTTTCAAATTAAAATAGTTTGCTTTTGTCATTTTCTCTTTGATATGCTTAGATAGTTGCTTTTTCTTATTGTTATGAAATATTTTGCTTCAAGTAGGGTTTTTCCTTGTTTTCTTAGAACTATTCATCAATCCTTGGCCCAAAAGTACTTAGGTTACCTAGTTTCAAGTTTCTTAGTAGGGTTTGCTCATTAGATAGTTTTGCTTGAGTAGATTAGCCTTAGATAGATACCTTCATTAGTTAGACTATACTCCTACCAGCCCTTCTACCTTTGGCATATATTTTTATACAACTCTATGTTTACTTACCACGGGTTGAAAATTTAATTAAGGGTTTTTACTGTGTTTTTAGTGCATATATAACACCCATCATTTTTGGCGTTGTTGTCGGGGAGTTGTCTTAAGGTAAGAAGTATTTAGGAAATAGATCATCCTTAGAGATTAGCATTAGCTTGGTGGTGGGGGAGCTTTAAGATGAGAGGTAAGAACCTACGCATGTGCTATAGTAGGTTCCCCCAAACCCAATGGTAGTTTTTCCTTTTTGTTTTTGTTTTCTTTTATGAATAGACCTAGAAACCAAATGGTAGCTTTTTCTCTTTTTTTTTCTTTGTTTCATGAATAGGCCTAGAGACCCACAAGGTAGATACATTAAATCAAAATTAAACCTTTCAACTAAGGTTCCTTCCAATCACTTTAGGGGAAGGAACATTCCTCTTATAAAATCTGCAGATCGATACCGAAAAAAAGTAGCTAGCTCAACTCAAAGAGCTAAAATAGTCTCTGAAGAGACTAACACAGGGAGCACTATAGAACAAGAAATTGAAGCATAAATCATATTAGGAAAGGAGGCAAGACCACTCGAGCCTTCCACAGAACCAAACAATACAACCTTTTCTTTTACACCACCACCAGGGGACCCTAATTTTAAGGACATCATAAACCCTGAATAGGTGAATCTTTTGTTTGGTAGTTTAGCCAATGTAATCATATCGCAAATTGACACAACAACTTTGGCACCAATAGTATCAACCGGCTTGAGTAGATTCCCAGACATCCAATCCATAAGAAGACCTTTCCATCAAAGGGAAACCTTGTTTTCTTAAAATATAAAACCACCTAGTTACTCTCTTTTTGGAAATCAAGCCAATAAGGATGCTCAGGAAGACCATAACAATGTAAGACACGAGGAGGAAGAAGAAATTGGAAACCAAACTGAAACTACCTTTGGGTTTTTGATCCTGGACACCACTCCAAATGTCAACATGAATAACATTCCTCTCTTAGCACTGCCTACCTTTTATGGTAAAAACAATGAAGATCCAGAGACCTTCCTATTTGAATTTGACATATTGTGTAGGAGCTACAACTACATACAAGATGCCCAGAAATTAAAACTCTTTCCAGTATTAATATGGTTCATGGGGTTGGGAGAATCAAGTATTAGGTCTTGGGAAGCCATGAAAGACATATTTCTTAAGAAGTACCAAGACTACTGCAAGACCAAAGAGTCTAGTAATGACATCTTTAAAATCCAACAATTAGAAGACGAGACCCTCGAAGTTTATATGGAAACATTTGGTTATATCTCCCAGAATTCAAAGTACCATGACCTCCCAGAGGATGAAATTAAGGCTCTTTTCCTTAAGGGAATTTCAGAAGAAAATCTAGAGATGCTTAACCTGATGGCATCAGGTGACATCTCTCATAAACCTTTTGCTGAAATATGTGAAATGTTTAAAAATTACTCAAGGAGTAGAGCCAAAACAGGAAATAATGTTTAGTACCCTTACAATAGAAAATTAAAACCAATTAGTTCAGGTGCTATCACAAGAGCAGAGATAGGGAACTGATCCATGAGGCTCCCCAGGCTTAGAAAATGCTCAAAAATCAAAGTTCTCATAATGGAATGAAACCAATTCCATTGCAACTGGTGCATTGCGATGATTCCGACCATATATTTACTTTCTCAAATGAGCTCCGTATGCGAGAGTTTTCACGCTCTGACCATTTTCTCAAAAACCTAAAAAGTCAAAGGACTGGAAAAAAGTCAATGTTGATGTTAGCATGACATCACCAAAGCTAATTCAGAAGGCTGACATGGCAGAGGTAGGTAATGACATTTGGAGACTTGTCACTGGGCAGAGGATGTAGACTTGGACCAATGGCAGTGTGACACTTGTCAAATTTCGGGCAAATGTAGTGGTGCCACGTGGCCCAAGCATGGGCAGCCACGTGGCACCCAGTCATCAAACATGTGGCGAGTTAAAAGTGTTTGGGTCCATGGGTTTTGAACCCATGACCAATCAACCAAGACAATGACTAGAGGAGAGTCATATTACCAATGTGCCAAAGTGTTGCTTGTTTAATATAAACCCACCATATTATAAATAAAGTGTAAGGTTTTGTAAGGCGCAAAAGTGAGGGGGTTGGGGCCCCCAGCCCATGGTCATTTTTCAAAACACATTTAACCACAGAGAAGCGGCCCATAACCACCAGTGCCTCTATATTTCCTCCCTCAGTTTTCAGATATCCCACAAGACTAGGGGTTATCCCTTGAAGGGCATGCATGTTTCATCTTTAGGCCGAAGGTTCCATGGAATGCGCCATGTAACCAGGAGTTGGAGCCTATTCAAGACCAGTGTGCAACCCAAAGGGTTGGATCTTGGCCATATGTACTTCATATGACCAATTATAGGGGGCGCGCGCATATCCAAAGGGGGATACTCTGTGTATTTTTAATTTAAAGTGGGTTTTTAACTTTACAGAATTGATTTTTGCGTGATTTTTGGACCAGAAAGTGTTTTTTTTAGGATATCTTGGCCATTTGGAGGGGGATTTGATCCCAGAAAGAGGCCATATCTACAGGAGAAGTTGAAGTTCCTCATATGAGTCTAAAAACTATAAAAACCAGGCTTTTTGAAGCTTGGAAAACAACTTTTGATGCAGGGTTTTGAAGGAGCAATTTGTAAATTTTGGCCTTTTCTCATGTTTTGAGAGGCATTTTTGCCATGGTCTTGAGAGGAGTTTGATGATGCATGCATGAATATGAGCAGGGAGGTCTTGCACAGTAGATCTGAAGCATGTTATGTAACAACAAAGAGCAATTGTAAGAAAAATTTGAGCATTTTAAAGAGCAATAAAGAGGTCCTCCACTTGGAAGCAGGCTTGGAGACATAGCTAACGATTGGTGAACTCCGTTATCAACCTCTTGTCTGTATTTATCTTTATGTTTTGTTGTTCTATTCTCTTAATTTGCATCATGGATATTAATGACTGATCTCTTTATTCATCAATAAGAATTAAGTAAAAGTCACATTTGATATTCCGCAACAAGATAATAAGTTTTATGTATTTCGCATTCTTAATGATCTGATGCATAAAATGCATTAAACTAACTTGCAATTTATCAGTAATACCTTCATTTTTGGATCAATTTTATGGTATCAGAGAATTTGGTTGTGAAGGTTTGACAGGAATTGCAAGAATTGGATGCTCACCAAAGAAAAACTCAAGTGAGGAGAAGGCCAACTTGAGTCTCTTGACACAGAGATTCAAAGGAGACCGCATAAGCAAGAGATGTCTTCGCCAAGAAAATTGGGTCCCTACAAATCTGAAGATGATTTCTTCAAGGCCTTTAAATTGATACAATCCATGGTAGAGGAGATTTATCATGAAAGAGGGAAACGAAGGCTTCGAGACAATGAAGAAGGTGAATCTTTGGTAAGAGCAGAAGGAGGAGTTGGAGGTGGTGGACCTTTGAAACCTTCTTCTCCTTCATCCTCGTCATCTACAAGTGAAGCAAGTGTACATTCCTTCAAGGATAAGCAAAAAACTCATCATTCTTATGATATGTCATTATTAAAGTTAGATGTAAAGTTTCAATTACCCACTTATGATGGTGAATTAGATGCAGAAAAGCTAGATAATTGGGTGAGACAATTAGAAGTCTATTGCAAGATACAAAAGATTGTTGATGACAAAACTAAGATCGAACTAGCAAGTCTCAAAATGGGAGGCACAACTCTCATATGGTGGGAAAGCAGAACTAGATATGATCTTAAGAAAAGTGGTAAAACAATCTCTTCCTGGAATGATTTTGTTATTGCATTAAAAAAATAGTTTTACCCTTTAGCTTACATGCAACAAGAAATGATGAATCGCAAATGTTTAAGGCAATCAAAAGGTCAAAGTGTACAAAAATATACTCAAAAATTTCGTAAGAAAGCATTAAATTTGGGTATTCCTTTGTATACACAAGAGACACTCCTAAAATATATCGGTGGTTTACATTCTTATCTTAAGCACACTATTCTTATGCTAAATCCTTCTAACTTTGATGAAGTATGTGTACAAGCCATTCACATTGAATCCAGTAAAGGGAATGTTGGTGATAGTGTTTCTACAGATACTTGGAAAAGAAAGGATGCATGGCAAAGGAAAGAGAAGAAGACAACCACAACAAGAAAGGAGAAGCCATGATGAAGATCATTGTTGGATCTTACATCATGAAATGAAGCCAAAGAAGTAGGCCAACCATGGAAGGAAGAATACCACAGCTACGACAGTTCAAGTGGATCTTGGATCAGATTCCGGTGATGAGACACAGGTTGTAGCTATGGGAATCTGAGTTATAAATTCGGTTGCAAGTACTAGCTCCTCTAAATCAGTTGTTGTAAATGATGAGTGTAAAAGGAGTGAACTTTTCCACATAAGGGTTATAAAACATAATGTTAAAGTTGATACTCTTGTAGACAGTGGATCACAAGCCAATATAATCAGTGAAGATGTTGTAAATAACTTGGGACTTGAAACTAATTCACATCCTAAACCATATCCATTAGGATGGATATGTGGTGATAACAATTTACAAGTAACCAAGCAATGTAAAATCAAGTTTGCAATCACTTTTAATTATGTTGATGAAGTAGAGCTTGATATAGTGCCACTGGACATATGTGGAATTGTCTTGGGAAGCCCCTACCTTTATKATATAAAGGCCATATTCTACAGGGAGGATAATAAATATTGCTTCAAGAAATATGGGAAAGAGTACATTGTTCGTGCTCATCTCATGAAAACTGAGAGGTCTTTTGCAACTACAGGGCAGTTAAAAATAATGGTAAATGCAAGCAAATGTTTAACACTTATGTATGTAAGAAAACACGAAGTTAGTGATGCTAAACATGAGATGATTCCATATGTTTCTAACAGTCATGAAGTGTCACAAAGGGTACAGCATGAGGTTCAGCTGCATAATTTGATTATTGTTCATGTTCAAAAGGGGAAGCATATTTTGTCATTTTCATTCGCATACTCAGTATTGTTGATTAGTTTGTTGTTGTTCAGTTGTGTATGGATGAAAAGTGCGACAAAGAATGTAGAAGATTGTGCAATAAATGAAATGACTACTTGGATAAATAATGTTATCTCAGTTTTCATGTTTGTTGTGATTGGTCAGGTGATTATTGTCCAAGAAGAAAGGATGGACGATACCGGACAAGTGGGGAGGAAGTAACCTCACTTCTTACCTAAGTAAAAGCATACTTTTGGTGGTCCAAAAGCTTCCAAAGTGGGGACAAATGATCCAGGAGGCTCCCCAGGCTCAGAAAATGCTCAAAAATTAAAGTTCTCATAATGGAATGAAACCAATTCCATTGTGAACAACTCGTCGTGTTGACTCCGGCCATATATTTACTTTCTCAAACGGGCTCTGTATGCGAGAGTTATCACACTCTGACCATTTTCTCAAATAGTTAAAAAGTCAAAGGACTGGAAAAAAGTCAATGATGACGTCAGCATGACATCACCAAAGCTAATTCAGGATGCTGACGTGGCAGAGGCAGGTAATAAAATTTGGCAACATGTCAGAGGGAAAAGGTTGTAGACTTGGACCAATGGCAGTGTGACACTTGTCGAATTTATGCAAATGTATTGGTGCCACATGCCCAGGCATGGGCAACCACGTGGCACCCACCCATCAAACATGTGGTGAGTTAAAAGTGTTTAGGGTCCATGGGTTTTGAACACATGACCAAGACATCAAGCCAACGACTAGAGGAGAGTCCTATTACTAACACGCCAAAGTGTTGCTTGTTTAATATAAACCCACCATATTATAAATAAAGTGTGAGGTTTTGTAAGGCACAAAAAGGAGGGGGTTGGGGCTAAGCCCCAGCCCATGGTCGTTTTTCAGAACACATGTAACCACAGGGGCTCGTCCCATAACCACCAGCGCCTCTATATTTCCGCTCTCAATTTTCGGAGATCCCACAAGACCAGGGACTATCCCTTGAAGAGCGCACGCATTTCATCTTTAGGTCGAAGGTTCCATGGAATGTGCCATGTAACCAGGAGTTGGAGCCTATTCAAGGCCAGTGTGCAGCCCAAAGGGCTAGCGCTTGGCCATATGTACTTCATATGACTAGTTATAGGGGGCGTGCACATAGCCCAAGGGGGCTACTCTGTGTATTTTTAATTAAAAGTGGGTTTTTAACTTTACAGAATTGATTTTTGCCTGATTTTTGGACTAGAAAGTGGTTTTTTGAGGATATCTTGGTCATTTGGAGGGGGATTTGATCCCAGAAAGAGGCCATATATTCAAGAGAAGTTGAACTTCCTCATATGAGCCTGAAAAATATAAAAACTAGGCTTTTTGAAGCTTGGGAAACAACTTTTGATGCAGGGTTTTGAAGGAGCAGTTTGTAAATTTTGGCCTTTTTTCATGTTTTGAGAGGCATTTTTGCCATGTTCTTGAGAGGACTTTGATGATGCATGCATGAATCTGAGTAGGGAGGTCTTTCACAACATATGTGAAGCATGCTATGTAACAACAAAGAGCAATTGTAAGAGAACTTTGAGCATTTTAAAGAGCAATAAAGAGGTCCTCCACTTGGAAGCGGGGTCGGAGACGTAGCCAACAATTGGTGAACTCCGTTATCAACCTCTTGTCTCTATTTGTCTTTCTATTTTTTGTTCTATTCTCTTAATTTGCAGCATGGATATTAATGGATGATCTCTTTATTCATCAATAAGAATCAAGTAAAAGTCACATTTGATATTCCTCAACAAGATAATAAGTTTTATGTATTTCGCATTCTTAATGATCCGATGCATAAAATACAATAAACTAACTGGCAATTTATCAGTAATACCTTAATTTTTGGATCAAGAACCTCTTAGAGAACTTCAAGACAGATATCTTAAGAACAATAGGTTCCCAGTTGGACACCCTAAAAATAAAAAAGAAACAGGAGGAGGAAAATGCAGCAATGAGCATATATTGCCCAAGATGCAGGAGGAAGAATTCCTCAAGGGAATGCCCATTAGATAACATTTCAGTTTGTGGCTTCTGTACAGAAGACCATGTGATTGAAAAATGTCCATCATTTCCCAGTTTATTATCCATCTATAGGAGCAGAGATCCTGGGGAGTCTTCTTATGCACCTAGGATGCCATGGTAGCCTAGGAATCAACCCACATACCTGGATCTACAGTCTCAAGTTCCACCCTATTATCAACAAAAACAATAGTGGAATCCATCAGGTTGGAAAAACTGGTCTACTCAGTACCAACATCCTTTCTTTCAAGGATGGAGAGGAGGACATAACCAAGGAAACCCTCAAGCTCCACCTATCCATATGTCCAACCATCATTATCCTCAGTTCCCACCGAACACTCTGCAGCTTCAGCCAGGTTTTGTTCCACCACCTTTACCTCTTATTCCACAACAACAACCGCTACAATATCAAAATTAAATCTCCTCGAGACCGACACTATTACTATCACAGCCAGTGTTGAATCCCAATAATAAGTCCCCTCAACCTCTTCACAATGTTGAGATGCAGGCCTTCCCGACATATGTTATCACTCTTGTTCCATTATAGGAAATTCGACTAAGATCGGGAAAAGTTATGGAGAGGCAAAGACCTTCAGTAGTCATCCAGGAAGAAGAAGAAGAAGAAGAAACCACCAAACAACCCATGGATGACACTAGGTGGGAAGATGTTATTATCCTGAAGAATCAAGAACCTAAGCTTCCCCAAAATGAACCTTCACAAATTACAAAGGTCCCTCCTTATACAGACCGATTGGTAATCGAGAAACCTACCACCCGACCATAATTTGACATTTTGAATGAATTGAAAAATATTTTTGTCAATATTCCTTTTCTTCAAGCCATTAAAGACATTCCAATCTACGGTAAGGTAGTCAAAGAATTGTGTATCAAGAAGCCAAGTAGGAAGCAAAAGGACCCTCCTATAGTACATTTGGTAGGAGAACTCTTTGAGTACATATCAGGGCAGCCAAAGCTAGCAAAATATGGGAATCCAAGAAACCCCATAGTGACTATAACTATTAATGAGGTCTCCATTAGAAACACTCTCATAGACCTGGGGGCAGCCATCAATGTTATGACCGCTACTACCTTGGAACAATTACAATTACAACCTCTTCTTCGACCTACCCCAACCATTTTGGAATTAGCAGATAAGACTAGGGTTATACTTGAAGGAATTTTAGATGATATCATGGTTACTTTAGCCTCATGGGAGTACCCTGTAGATTTTCTCATTATTCATTCAAAGGATCCTGCCAAAGGCCATCCCGTTATTTTTGGAAGACCTTGGTTAGCCACAACCAATGCATTCATTTGTTGTAGAGAAGGAGAAATGACCATCTCGAACGGTCTCTCTATCCAGAAGCTCACCATTTACCCTCCATCTCAACCTATTATGGAGAATCTATGGTGGCTTGAATCTCCATGCGAAAAATAGGACTGGGAAGAACCTATATTTCCAAGTGACCATGATCCAGGTGGATATCGGTGGCCGCCCACCTTTTCCAACTGGATCAACACAACTTTCTAGCAATTTTGGAAATTTACTATTTTTAGCAGGTTTTAACTTCGAGGGCCATTTTGAGGACCTAAATGAAGGTTTTTTGAGATCAATGTTCTCAATTATAGCCAAAGGCATGATTCAGCCCCCAAAATGAATCTCCTCAATGATACCTTTCCAACGATCTATCATACGCCTAAAATGAAGATTGTATGCAAAAGTTACGACCCCTGGAAGTTGATGTACTAACTTACCCAAACGGGGCCCACATCACTTTTGGCGCTTCATCTCCTAGGGTTAGGTTTTTGGATGTCTAGGGTTTTTGGCATTCTTGTTTAATGTAAAAATGCCTTCAGAGCCTCATTGTAATCATCTTCTTACGAATGCGAGTAGCCGTCACATCTCTTCTCAGAGATAAGCTGCCACCATTCTAGTGAGTCTTTCACTCTGTATTTTTATAGTCTCTGTACATTTATTTCATTAATAGAAATCATGTATTATTGTATCTTTGTGTTTATGGTTGCATCTCTGATATATTTTTGTTATATTATTGGATATATGCAATATCTCTATGCATTTCTTTATTATATCTTCGCTCTCATTTCGTGCCAAAAATAATTTGGATCAATGGTATCAGAACAGGCTGCTCTTGATCATTTTTTCAGTGCATGTCCCAGACGAGGTCTGAGTATAGCAAGTTGGGTCTCGAGCTTGTCTCTCTTGAAGACAATCATTCT
>SNQJ01S0034512.1:3805-31603 GCA_010110895.2 Picea sitchensis
TTAACAGGTCCTTAACACAAAATAACAAATATACAGTAAAACTGGTTTTCTATTCAATAACAAAATAAGATGAAACTGTAAAATGCAACAGAAACAAGATTGTTGGAATGGTGGCGGCTTATCTCTGAGAAGAGATGTGACGACATCACACATTCGCAAGAAGAAAGGTTAAAATGAGGCTCTGAAGGACTTTTTACAAGAAGAAATAATTCCAAAAACCCTAGACATCCAAAAACCTAACCCTAGGAGATGAAGAGCCAAAAGTCATGTGGGCCCCATTTGGGTAAGTTAGTACATCAACTTCCCGGTGTCGTAACTTTTGCATACGATCTCCGTTTTAGGAATGTGATAGCCCATTGGAAATGTATCGTTGAGGAGATTCATTTTGGGGGCTCAATCATGCCTTTGGCTATCATTGAGGAGCTCATTTCCCAAAAACCTTCATTTAGGCCCTCAAAATGGCCCTAGAAGTTAAAACTGCTAAAAATAGTAAATTGCCAAAATTGTCAGAAAACTGTTTTGAGCCAGTTGGAAAAGGTGGGTGGCCACCGATATCCATCTGGATCATTTAGATCATGTAGCGTGTCAACAAAATTTTCTTCCATGGTGAGATCACTCTAAGGGAATTTGGTGAAGGACAAGACTAGAAGAAACCATCAAAGAAGGTCAATTACACAAGCTTTTATATAGTTCATACATTCCATTGTCCATGTTCCATTCTCAAAATATCATCTAAAAACCTCAAAGTTATATATTCCCTCTTACATGCGCCTAAGAGCTCCTCAACTTGTTGGCCTCTATTCTCCATCTCTTTTATTTACAAGTTCAATTTTTATTCATCCTTTGTTTTATTCTCAACTTAGAACTAAAGTGAATTCCAACTCCAGCGCTGCAAAATTTGAAAGTAGATGCACTACATAATTTTGTGTAGGTTTTACCTTGATAACTAGCATAAATTTATTTGATATTGGATCATTGGCTCTGCAATAGATATTTTATTAATTTTCTGCCCAATTAATTGGTTTCCAAGTTTGAGGTTAGAAGAACTTGTTTTGGGATTCAACCTTTTTTTTTAATTTAATTTTACAATATTCATCACAATATTTTTCTTTCCCACAACATCTTCCTTAAAAATATATTTATATGTAGATCTCTAGGAAAAAAACCACAGACTTCAGGAATAAACACAACAAAATAAGTATAAACATTCAAAGGTTGTTCAACCATTCAATTTTGATAATGCTAAAAAGACATTCCCAACTAGTATTTGTAGTAGTAGAAATTTCATTTTGTTTCCTATACAATCATACCTATCATTGTAATATCTCACAAGATTCCTAAACTCTTTTTAACTACCCAATTAAAATTTGGTATGATTGGAAGATTTCTTCCTTCCTTTCTTATTTCTTCCACCACTTTTTCATAATTCGCTAACAGTCAAAAGCGACGACAAGTGTACTACGATCTCTATATCTAGTCAGTAAGTCGTGATGCATTCTAGTATGTTTCATATGATATTAAATATTTATGTGTAGCTTTGAATGATATCCTCACTCATACACATAGAATATTGTATCCATAACACAACTCTCAAGCAAATAGCCTCTAGGTAGTTGCACATATAGTTGATAAGGTCACAATTGTTTACATAGGTGTAGGGATCTTCTATAGGGGAGTAATAAATGGAATGCATGTTCTAGGATAATTGAACCAAAGGATGGTAGATGAGACATTTGTTTAACTAAGATACATTATTATTCTCTCACATGTTCTATCAACTACATTTTAATAGTTATCATGCATTCCTTATTTGTTCGCCTCCCATGCCGACACATAGGAAATCCATATACATTATGCAGTGAAACATTAAATGTCAATTTCCTACATAAACAACATTCCAATTGATTTTTTTTAAATTAATCTTGACTCGGTCATTGATGGATTTACTATTGTTGGATTAGAGGCCCAAGGAGTTAGGTAACCCATGGTATTTTTCCTTGGTATTAATATGCGATGAATATTATTTAAATGCTTGAAGAAATCCATTGTAAATGAAGATATATCTTTGAAATTTGGTTTTCCTGGTTAAGGGTTTCCAGGGAAAATATATCTTATGCATTTTGGGAGATTTATTTGTTATTGTTGACGTTATTTCTCTGGCTATGGGATTTTTCATTTGGTATAAAAGAAAGGAAAACCTAGTGATCTAGGTGGATATCAATGGCCACCCATATCTTCCACTGGCTCATCACAGTTCTCCACCTTAGTCATTTTTGTTATTATTTTCAAGTCATAAACTTTTGCGGTCGTTTTGAGGCCCTAAATGATGTTTTTTTGGCCATTAAGGGGCCTAAGGTTTCCATGGCATACCCAAGCCCTACCAATAATTATAGTTCTCACTTATATTTTTCCAACAAACTACTAAATTCCCTAAATTGTATTATCTTTTTGTGAATGAGTATAGATGACATATATTTCTCTTCAGAGATATGCTACCACCATTCTAGCCAATTTGTGTTATATAGTATTCTATTATTTTATTCATTTATATACGTTGGGTTTCATTGAATTTGTGTACTCTCTGCTATATTTCTGTGTGTTTCATTTCATTCTCAATATAATCTGGATCAGTGGTATCAGAGAAATATGATCCTTGTTATTTCTCAGTGCATGTCCCCAACGAGGTCAAGGTATAGAGAGTTGGGTCTCAATCTAGGTTCACTTGGGGATGACCTCTCTCACCGACACAAGCAATCTCCCATAGTGGAAGAAAAGAGATATGACGGAGTAGGAGAACCTTCCAAGATTTTACTCAAGGAATACCTCACACGACAATAGAACAATATGATGGAAAACTTCACCCAGATCCTTTGAAAACTCCCGACTACAAGCGAGGAACCTTCAACAACTATCAATTTCGAAGGTGTGACACCCTTCAAGGTACAAGTTAACTTTTATATCCCTTACTTGAAGGCCATCTATTGGAACCCAAATTTTTGGGTTAATATCATGCGCACGCACAAACGAAGTTGTGTGCACTCATTTCAATTTTGTGCATACCCAAGAAGATGCACGAGGAGTACAAGAAGTGCACTTCAAATCAAGTGTTGACAAGTTTTTCTAATGAACACCAAGCCCATTTCTGCCAATGTTCACTAGTTCCATTTTTGGGATGTGCACCAGAAATCAAGAAAATGCATGCCATAATCACGAAAATAATCATCAGGAAATCTCCCCAAATGATTACTATCAGTAGCACAAGGAAACATGGAGCATATATAAGATGATCTAGCAAGGTAGTTAAGATTTCCCCGATTCCATAAATTCTTAGTGGAATGCAGGCAGGTGACAGAAGTGTGCGACTGTTATTTAGTAACGCGATTGGAGAGGAACTAAAAGAGACAAAGTGCCATAGCCAAAAAGGATATAAATGGAGGCAAGGATGACAAAGAGAGAGTTGTTGATTCACTGAGTTATTGCTAGTTTTCCATGGTTCAAGAGCTCACTCTGAGCCTCTATAGTATTGTAATGTCTCTGGTTTAAGGTCTGAGTCTATCAAATTTCTAAGGTATGAAAGGATGTGCATGGAGAAATGTATTGTAAATATAGATAATTATATAAATGAATATGAGACTTTGTTGTTGTCAAATATGATTTTCTTAATGTATGCATGTGCATAATGGAATGAGGATGATAATAACGAAGCGTCAATTTTGAGACTATGATGTGTCAATTATGTTTCTAAATGACTATGTTGTTTTTATAATGTCTTGTTATATGTGAATAAAGTTGCAATGAATGATATGAATTCCAACCCAGATGGATCTATGTGTGTTTATCCCTTAATCCTTTAAACAAGACCAAATGGTCTCTGTGATCCTCATAGCGTCTCAGGTGATACCTTATTCATCCTTGGTTGAGGATTTATATGTTGATTCTTTGGGTTTTTTTTTTGTCAACTCTGGATAAAACCTGGGTCTTAACCCCCCAACATTAAGAAGGAAGGGAACAAGCATGAAATAACCCAACAAATGGTTCCATTGTCGAGACCTGAAAGTATTGTATTGATGACTAAGGCAAGAAATGAGGTGGTATGCATCTTGGGAGGAAATTTAAGAATGGTTAGCTACAAAGGAACATGAGTGTTCCCAGTAGTAAACTCAAGGTCTGAGAGTCAATGTGAAGCAATGGAAAGATAATTATATCTACATTGATATGCATGAGACTTTCTTTGTTGAATTTCCTTGTTTATTGTATGAATGGCTGAAAAGGTAGACTACCATTAATAAATCTTTTAGGCCACTAGAGACAATAGTTTGGGATCAAGCCACGATTGATAGGTTAAAGGAATTGGACAACAAGTGAGCTCGAGCCATTGATTTATGGTTTTCTTGAGTAAAGGAGAGATATATAAATGAATTTTCTATGGAGTACATTGATTCTTTGAATGAGGTTGAAATAAAGTTCATAGAGGATCCTAGGAAAAGAATACTGGAAAAAATCCCACTATCGATAAACAAGTTTTTCGTGGAGAAGGGGTTGATGTGAATGGAGCTCGATGGGATGGATGGGTAGACTCCCCTAATGCTAGGGGGGTGAAAATAAGGGGGAATAATGAGAGAGGAGATGGATCCATTGAGGAGGATAGAAAAGTTGTTGGGATGAGTTGAGGAATGGGATGGACCCAGAGGAGTATAGGAGAGAAAGAGTTGAGAGATACACAAGAATATTTGAGTTGAGAAGGAAAGAAGAATAGAGGAGATACTCAAGGAGAGTCAAGTTGAGAAGGAAAGAGGAACATAGGAGTGGTAGGAAGATATCAAGGGACATGTGATGAAGGGTTGAGCCCAATATCAAGGGAAAGGAGACCACACCCGAAGGAAGTGTAGAAGAGTTTTCTATGCACAAGAGAAGCATAAACGAAGATAGGCCCATGAAGAGGTGCTACATTGAGAGTGGAGTGTCCAGTGGGGATACTAGTAGTTGTAGTAGAAGTAGTATTAGTATTAGTAGTAATACCATGAGATGAAGTACGAATCCCTTGGTTGTTGCAGAGTGTCGCATCTTGGAGGAAAATGAGGCATAGAGTAGAGGCATAGGAGAAGGAGAGGAAGATGGAGGATCCCCTAGTGGTGGGGGAGAATAATTAATGATAGTGGATGGTATTGCATTTATATATTTTGACCTTGTACAATATTTTACTGCAAATATATTTTTAGTAAAAGAACATAAATTATACAATGGAAAATACACACATTACACAAAGATTTTTTCTCTGGAAACCTAAACCGAGAAAACCGGCATATTCTATATTCATTCATAGTGATACATTGTTTACAATAAAATATACATATAGGATCCAGCGACATCCAAAACCCTAACCCAATGACTTGGATTAGCCAACAACCCTAATTCCTTAACCGGAAATAGAAAACCATTGGAACAAACCATGTGCCAAAAAACCACCCAACAATGGACATGAAAATCGAGGTGACATGAAAAATGAGGAAAAATGTGACACATTTCTCGAGGAAAAAACAAATTTCTCGAGGGCGTTTCCCTTGAACCCCTTGCACACCCGACACAATGTAGCATACACTAGGGCTAGTCCTATAAAGAATATAACACATACCCAACATCCTCCCACTTGTTGTTTTCTTTTCATATAGGGGGTTACAGAGTTACATAGTCAACAATCCAAGGAAGCAATGCCCATGGATCCTCTACACCAAGAGAACTTCTTAGTGCTCATAGATTTTGTTAATGAATCTGCAACATTCTTCAAAGTGTCCACCTTCATCAACAACATTTTATTTTCTTCAACCATGTCTCTCACAAAGTGATATTGAATATAAATATGTTTTTTATTTGAATGATAAGTTGGGTTCTTCGCCAGAAAATTTGCACTCTGACTGTCACAATCTATCCTTATAGCTTGTTGTACCAACCCAATATCTGAACACAATCTTTGTAACCATACCGCTTCCTTTCCTTACTTGCATGAGTGGTTGTCATGTATTCAACTTATGTAGTTGAAAGTGCCACTATAGTCTGTCTTTTGCTCATCCAACTGATTGCTCCTCCAAACAGGTTAAACACATACCTGCTTGTAGATTTCCTACGATTCAGATCTCCAACCTAGTCTGCATCCAAAAAGCCATGTATTTCCAACACTCTGTCCAATCCTGGTCTTCCTTTGCATCACAATCCATAGCTATTAGTGCCACACAAATACTTGAAAACCCTTTTTACTGTTGTCCAATGTTTCTTCTCTGGTTTTGACATATACCTACTCAAAACTCCCACTGAATGTGCAATGTTTGGTCTAGTACAAGACCATTTCATACATCAAACTTCCAACTGCAATCACATATGGAACAATAGACATGTCCTCCTCCTCTTCATGTGTCTTGGGACACTAATCCACATATAACTTTACACCAACAAGAATAGGGACCTTCACCATTTTACATTCCTTCATATTAAACATCTGCAATATTGTCTCGGCATATTTTCTTTGATTTAACCAGAGTTTCCTCTTTTTCCGATCTCTTTTAATTTCTATGCCCAAAATGAAATTTGAAGCACCAAGATCCTTCATGTCAAATTTAGAGGACAACTAAATTTTCACATCCTGTATAATCTCCTTTTTGTTTCCTATCAACAACATGTCATCCACATACAAGACCAAATAAATCAAATGATCACCAATTATTTTAAAATACACTCAGTGATCCTCTTTGATTCTTGTGAAACCAAGTCCTAGAATATAAATATCAATTTTTTTATACCACATCCTTGGTGATTTTTTTAAACCATACAGGGACTTTTTCATCTTGCATACCAACTCCTTTTTTCCCTTCACAGCAAAGCCTTTTGGTTGTTTCATATAGATTTCTTCTTCTAGATCCCCGTGTAGGAATGTTGTCTTCACATCCATCTATTCTAATTCAAAATCAAATGCAACAACAATAGATAACATAAATATTATAGAAGTTAACTTGGCAACAAGAGAAAAAATCTCACCAAAATCAATTCCCTCAACCTGGGAATAACCCTTTGCTACAAACCAAGCTTTGTATTTCTCCATGTTTCCTTCTGCATTCAACTTATTTTTAAATACCCATTTGTTGCTAATGAGATTTCTTCCAGTCAACAAGTCCACTAGATCCCAAGCCTCATTCTTATCCAAGGTTGTCATTTCTTCATCCATGGCCTTTTTCCAGAGCTTTCCATCCTTTGAATCCACTGCATCCCGGACAATTCTAGGATCATCATCAGTAATAGACAAAGTAAAATTTGAACATAAATGAAATGGAACATACCTTTATGGTAGCCTTCTTTCTCAAACCGATCTCCTCAATATTGGAGTATGAAGATCTTCTTCTTCTTATTCATGTTCTTTTGTAGAGTCTGATTCACATCCTTTAAATAAAAATCTATTTTCTCCTATTCTTCCTTACTTTGTAGGACTTCCTGTTTAACAACATCCTTCATTTCTCTAAATACCACATCTCGTCTATACACAACCTTCTTAGTTTTTGGGTTCCAAATCTGATCACCTTTGAGACCATCTTTATACCCAATAAAGATGCACTTTTCAACCTTCTTATCTAGCTTACTCTTGTTTTCCTTTGGAACATGAACATAGGCCTCACAACCAAATACCTTGAGATATATGAGATAAGGTTTCTTACCAGTCCATACCTCTTATGGAGACTTTTAATATAGCATTGATGAGTGTGATTTGTTGACCAGGTAACATAAAGTACCCACTGCCTCTACCCAAAATTCTTGCCCTATCCTGACACCACTCAACATGCACCTTGCTTTTTCCATCAACGTCTTGTTCATCCTTTTTGCAACTCCATTATGTTGAGGTGTATATGGAGTAGTGTTATTCCTTTCTATACCTCACTTACATAATTCTTCAAATTCATTCCCACGGAACTCCCCACCATTATCTGTCCTTAGCACCTTAATTCTTTTCTCTGTTTGATTATTTACAAGAGCCTTAATCTCTTTAAACCTGTCAAAGACTTCCGATTTCTTCCCCATGAAATATATCCAAATATTCCTCGAGAATCCATCTATAAAAGAAACTTAGTACAGATATTTTCCCAATGATGGAACTAACACAAGTCCAAACAAATCACTATGAACTAGCTGTAAAACTCCTTCTGCCCTCGTTGCACTAGAGGGGAATCTTACCTGATTATGCTTCCCATATAAAAAATGTTCACAAAAATCAAAATCCAGAGATTAGTTAGACATACCTTCAACCATACCTTTACCATGTAGTAGTCAAAGACCCTTCTCTCTGATATGCCCCATTCTTTGATGCCACAACATAACCTTTTCTCTAGAGACTGTAGGATTTATTTCTTCTTCAACTCCAATATCAGGAACAATGGAACTATTAAACCCATCACTAATAGTGACTCCTTGTAGATTATACAGAGTTCCAAACCAAAATCCCATCAGCAACACCATTTCTCCTCGAAACCATCCTCCAAGTTTTCTTTTTAAAATATTGATTTTACCCCTACATCGTCCATTTTTCTTACAAAAATCAAATTTATGGCCAAACCTAGGATGTGTAGAACACTTGGTAGTGTTCTAATCCTTCCATCTATGAGCCTCAACTTGAGTTTTCCTCATCCTATGATTCTCGTTGTCTATTCATCACCTAGGAAAACATTACCTCCATCATACCTTTCATATTCACAGAACCACTCCCTATGGGGAGTCACATGAAAGGATGCACCTAATTCAACCAACCATGCCTCATGATCTGCATGTGTTCTTGAAGAATACAAGTACACATCCCCTCCTTCTTCCTTGGAGGTCTTTTCTTCTGTAGAAGGAGATTCTTCAGATCCCTTCTTTTTCTCATTTTTGGATCTACATTGGTTCTTGTAGTGCCCTTCGTTTCCACATCTCCAACATACCTTTACAAACTTTCCAAGAGATTTAGATCTGCCCTTAGACTTAGATCTCCCACTTGAGGACTTAGATCTATTTCTTTCCTGGGAGCATCCTCTTGCAAATAATGCATATGTGCTTTGTCCTTCCACATTCTTCTGTCTCATCTCCTCCGATAACAAGGATGAGACCACTTCAACAAACTTCAAGGAAGTTGTATTACTACCTATGTTCACAACCAAACTATCCCATGAGTTTGGTAAAGAGCACAGTAAACTGATACACTTATCTTCATCTAAAATTCAATCTCAACAGATACTAACTGACTTACCATAGTATTGAATGCTTTCAAATGCTCTACCACTGAGTCTCCATCTCTCATCCTTATGTTATACAAATTCTTTCTCAAGAAAATTTTATTTACTAGGGACTTAGATTGATACAACTTCCCCAACTTATCCCATAAATATTTGGCTGTAGCTTCCTATGACACATTTGATAGTACTGAATCTAAGAGACATAGTAAGATTGTGCTCTTCGCCTTTAGATACAACTTTTCCCACTCATCTGTTGAATTTCTTGTAGGTGCAGTACCTGGATCCACCGTGATCCATTGATCCATGTCCACCAAAATATCTTCCATATTGAGCTTCCACAACTCAAAATTTTTCCCATTAAACTTATTGATCTCCATTTTCGAACTGCTCACCATTTATTTTCACCTGAAAAATCAATACCATAGATCTCCCACTGTAACAAGGCTTATTACAGTCTCGAGCCAAACCCTTGACCACAAAGGCGTCCCCATGAAGCCAACAAAGCTCCGATACCAAATGTAGATTTTAACCTTGTACAATATTTTATTGCAAATATATTTTCAATAAAAAAATAGAAAAGATATAATGGAAAATACACACATTACACAGAGATTTTTCCCCTGGAAACCCAAACTGGAAAAACTAGCATATTATATATGCATTCATAGTGATACATTGTTTACAATAAAATATACATATAGGAGACAATGGTATCAAAAAACCTAACCCAATGACATGGATTAGTCAACAACCCTAATTCCTTAACCAGAAATATAAAACCATCAGAAAAAACCATGTGCCTAAAAACCGCCCAACAATGGACATGAAAGTCAAGGAGACATGAAAAATGAGGAAACAATGCAACACGTTTCACCTCACAGGATGTGTTGGAAGGAGATGGACTTACCCCCCTTTTGAAATAACTCCCTTGTGATCTTGTAATCAAGAATAAATAACAATAGATAGGAAGGATATTGGAATAGGAGAAAGAGTAGAAGGAGATAGAAGAGAAGAGACAAGTGAATAAGAAGGCGAAGTCAATGCTACTTCACCAAGAAGAGTATCAGTATTGATATCCCCGATAACTAGCAGTGAGATCAAAGAAATTAGTTCAATATGGAGGATGGTGAATCAGGATAGTACCCTGAGGTTACATGTGTTCCATGGAACGGGTAAGGATGATGCAAAACAACATTAGTTCTCATGTGAAGCAATATGGTCGGTGAAGAGGATCATAGACGAAGCATGGAATATTGTGCATCTGTAAACCACGTTCAAGGATAGAGCCTTGACATGGTACATGAAGTACAATTCCATTGTACCAATGGGACAGACAAGTTGTTTTATAGAGATCAAGAGAGATATACTTAAGGAATGTCAAAAATCTAAGTCAAAGTATCGGTGTATTATAGAGATCAAGGATATTATGAAGAAACAAGGAGAAGCCGTGTGGAATTATGACCAATGGTTCAAGATTTTATTGGGCAGGATGACGTTCTAGATCCAGGACATACAACATATAGAATGGTTTATTGTGGGGTTTCTCCCCCATATACGAGTCCCTCTCACCTAGAAGAAGGTGATGACTCAAGCATAAGTAGTGGAAATTGTGATGTTCTTGGAGGATACACCAAGAGGGGCAGAGACATTGGAAATATTGGCGTAGGTGCAGTCACAATTATCCAACCTGATGATGTAGTTGTAAGATATGTTGAAGTAAAAATTCATGCACAAGAATGTATGGTGTACCATGTGTCGATCTAAGGGGCATCGCAGAGACAAGTTCCCTATACTTGGAAAGTATGTGGTGACGGGAGCATCCAATCCATTCCCAACTAGATCCCAGATGGAATGGTGTGAGATTTGCAAATAGTGGGGCCATTTAGTACCCCGCTGCCTAATATTGGAGAAATAATAGAATATGAATAATAATCCATTATGTGAATTTTTTAAGTTAGTGGGCCATGATTTCAACAATTGTCGATCAATCCAACTGATGAAAGACCACACCCATGATGTATTCCAGGTGAAAGAAGAATATAAGGGTCATGATCATGGTAGTGTGGAGAGAGGTGGCTATCAAGGAGGTCCTAGAGGAGGCTATAGATGCAGTCATGGACGAGGATATGAAGGAGGGGGAGGTAGACTCCCCACTTTCTTTAATTGTGCAGATATTGGTCATGTATCAAGGTTATGTACCAAACCAAGGACTTTTTGTGGGTATTTTTATAGCCCTAAGCATATCACAAAAGATTGTCTCGACTTAATAAAGAAGTGGGAAGAGAAGAAAACACATTGCAATATGGTGCATGTGGAGCCATGCAGAAGTAAGAATAAGGATGGGGAGATTGATGTTCGGGTGATAACCCAAGGAGGAGTGAAGATAGGAATGGACTTTGAGCATGGTGAAATATCGGGTCTAAGGCCGGAGGGGAAAATCAGAAGGGCCATGCAACCTCCTCCTAAATTCAATGTTTCTCAGAAGAAGTAGTTTCTATGCGATGTGTAGAGGGACCTCGAAGAATAAAGAGTGCAAGAAGAGTTGAAGCATGTGACTCAAAGGCCACTTGAGGATGCCTAGATTCGTGAATAAGACCAATGAGTAACACAAAGGTCATTGGAAGAGGCTCACGCCCATGAAGAATTATAGCCTGCGACACAAAGGTCATTGGAGGAAGATCGGGTGTGTGAAGTAATACAATTCATGATGCAGAGGTCATTAGAAGAAACACACATACATGAATATATGTGATGCGCTAAATAGAGAGTGTTTGCATAAAATCACCTTGAGGAATTGAAGCGTGTGACGTGTGAAGAAGAATTGCGCGACTTGGTTCATGAGATAGAAACCAAAGATCAAATAACTTCTTGCATTGTTGTTTGATATTTCTAAATGGTCTTGATGTTGTAAGTAAGTTGACAGATATGTTAGATTCCCGCATGGGGGAACAAGGGATGGAGAAAAATATACCATCCCCCTACCAGAAAGGGATCTGTGTCAGTTCAACAAGTAGAAGTGCATAGGTAAAGAATTCAAAATGATATTTGAACTTGGGAGTTATGAAATGGATGGATTCATGTTGGATTTCAGTTCTAACATGAATATTCTACCGAATAAATATTGGGAGTTAATGGTAAAATCAATTTTGGTCTGGTCACCCATCCATCTACGGTTGGAAAACCAATACATGATCTACCTTATAGGTCGACTAGAGAAAGTTGAGGTGAATATACAAGGGGTGAAGATGAAGGTTGAATTTGAATTCATATATATTATGGATTATTCCGATCCCTACCCTGCCTTTCTTGGCAATTATTGGGACTTCGACAACAACACGATGTTGAATTTCAAGAAGAGGAAGATGTCATTTGAGACAGACACCTTGTGCATGATTTCACCTCTAGATCCAAATGAAGGGGATAGATACAATGAGATGGTGGATGAGTATGCATGAAGCTCTATTATTGAGAACATCTATAAGATCACTGGGTGCAAGGAATATTATATTAACCCCACTGCAGATGGTGATTTAAGTTGGTGGAGTGTGAAGTCCTATGATGTTGATTCTAAAGTTTCCATGGAAAGGTGGAAGGACAAGTTGTATGAGGTCTCCATTCATATATGTGAAAGGATAACTAAATAAACACATTGGATCGGATCTAAGTTATGCGATGCCCCACGATTTGATGGAACAGGGCTAGTAGAGGCATTCCTAGTGCAGATGGAGAAGGATGTCCCAACATAATGGAGGATTCAGTCCATGGATATCGTGGTTCGGAGGAGACCTGCACAGTGGTGGGCGATGCATCATGTGAATATTTAGGACTAGGCATAGTTGTTCAAGTTTATAAAAGTCAGGATCTATCCCATTTCGGACTTTGAACTAGCCAACTGGTACAAGGGAATTGAAGATGCCAAGGAATACATTTCTTTTTTTGAACGAAACTGGACCTCCAAGAATATTCCTCGAATCAAATGGGTCCATAGGTTCATTGATACTATGGATATGGTTTCTAGGAGCTGGTATATTTAGGAGGATCTTAGGAGGAAAATGGTATATTGGACCCATATGAGTTCACAATTTTGCTCAACATTTCACTTCATAATAGAAGATATAGCTCAAAGAGAGGCCTTCCTCCAGATTAAGGAATTTATATTTCATATTTATCCAAAGGAAGCCACACCAAGGGTAGTATGCTCATATCACTGGACAGTAGAAAAAATGAAAGAGGTTTTCCATTGCTGGAAGGTCGATGTTGATAATATTGATGATGATGACCCTCGAGGAATATAGATAAAAGAATACGAAGGTGAGAACACGATGAATGAAAATGTGACGAAGATGGTTGCACCATACTATGGTTTTCTGATTAAGACCAAGAAAATTAATATTGGCACTGACGAAGCACCCTAAATAGACATCATTGGAGATTATTGGGATAAAGAGACTACCACTCAAGTTGTCGACCTACTTAGGGAATACGAGGACTTGTTTCATTGCAAAATTTTCAGAAATGAATGGAATTGAAAGATCATTGGGGGCCATGAAAATTCATCTCAATTCAGATGCCAAATAGGTCAAGAGGAGACCTTATGAATAAAATCCCAAATACAAGGAAAAAGTTCATAAAGAAATGGATTGAATGTTGGATGTTGGAATCATTGTTCTTGTGGAGGAGTCTGCTTAGATTATTCCTATGGTTTTGTAACCTAAGAAATATGGTGATATTCAAATCTATGCATATATAAGGAGTCTCAATGTAGCCTGCATCCATGATCCCTTCCCTACCCCTTTCAGCGATGAGGTGTTGGAAAATGTTGGAGGAAAGTAAGCCTACTCATTTACAGATGACGTTTCGGGGTGTCATTAGGTTCATATCGTGGAGAAGTATTTAGGAAAACCTACCTTTGCAATAGAATGTGGCTCTTTTTCTTATAAAATGATGTCGGTTGGACTAAATAATGCCCCTACAGTTTTTTCACAGATCATGGTCACAGCCTTCAAATAATTCATCCACAAGTTTATGGAGGATTACTTGGATGACTGGAAAATTTTTAGTTTGTTGAAATAACACATACAATCCCTTCAGTTGATGCTATATCGATGCCACCAGCTCTAGATTTCATTAAATTTAAATAAATCCATCTTTTTTACATCGTTTGGGATGTTATTGGGGCATGTAAGTTTCAATTATGGATTGTGTTTAACCAGGATAAAATGGTTGCCATATTGGATATGGTAACCCCCACCTCATTTTGTGAGCTATGCGCCACATTGGGCCACACAGGATATTACTGATGGTTTATCCATAGCAATGCCAGAATTTTTTTCCCATTGGAAAAGTTGTTGTGCAAAGATACTAAGTATATTTGGACACAGGAATCCCAAGAAGCCTTGGATACTCTAAAAGAGAAATTAGTCATCATGCCAATTCAGGTTTTTCCTGACTAGTCTAAGATCTTTCATGTTCATGTCAATGATATTGCACTCAGATAAATTCTCACATGGATAGGAAAAGGTAATATTGACCATCCATTATATTTTTACAGTCATAAGTTGTTTGACGTAGAAATGAATTATACAACAATTGAGTGAAAAGGACTTTCCATGGTATATGCCTTGCAAAAGTTTCACCATTACCTATTGGGGACACCTTTCAAATTATTTACATACCACTCTAAGCTCAAGTATTTGGTCAACAAGCTAGTGTTAGGAGGTTGAGTATCCCATTGGTTTCTTCTCTTTCAAGAGTTTGACTTTGAATTTGTCATCAAGTTGGGAAAATATAATGTCGGCCCAGATCATTTGTCACAGTTTGAGACTGGAGAGGCCAGTCAGATCTTAGATGATGAACTTCAAGGTTCAAAAATCTTCCAATTCGAATAATTTCTTGATCAATTGGTTGAGATCGATGCATTTCTCATGACAAGATAGGATCCAATAGGGTACACCCAAGCTCAACATCATCAACTCGTGACCCGTAGCGCATATTATTCGTTGATCGATATGAAATTGTATAATTTGGGAGAAGATGGAATCTTGCACAATTGCGCATTAGAGCATGAACGAGATCCCATTTTTTATAAAGTGGATGAGGGTATTATAATAGGGAAGAATGCAAATAATGCCACATCTCAGAAAGTTCTACATGCAGGGCTTTAGTGTCCCTCCATATTTGTAGATGCCAAGGAATATTGTAAACATTGTGATTTATTTCAATGGACGGGGAAGCCTTGCTGAGGAGATGATATCCCTCTATTACCAGTCACAACCTTGGAACCATTTGAAAACTAGGAAATTGATTTTTTGGACCCGATCTCCCCCCTTCCGTGCACTAGATAGGTGAGCACTATATGATTACTTCCACATAATATCTAATGAGATGAGCCAAATCTACATCAGTGAAATATTGTACAGTTCTATTCTCAAGGTCCTTAGAGAATGACAAGCCCCCACAGAGGGGTCCAAATGAAACTCCCTTTAGAAAATGTTCAAGGGATGGGGGGGCAAGCCAAACTAGTGTCCTTGAAATAGTTGATGGACAAAGAAAATCTTGATGTGGTCCTATTTTAGGAAACTATGGGTTCTGGGGTGTCCATAATTGCCAGCTTAAATTTATTTTTGAAGGATTGGAATTTTTTGGCTTTAGATTCTATTAGCTTATCCAGTAGGTTGATCTAAGGGTGGAATTCTAGTCTGAATCTAAAAAACTATTTCTCAATTTCTTCATGCCTCTTCACATAACTCATTATCAATGGTCTATATTACAATATAATGGTTCTAAATCTATATGGACCCTACAATGACAAGAAGTCTTTCTAGGACATATTCTTTGATTCTCAACTTTTTCATATAGACAATCTTATCATTGGAGGTGACCTTAAATTCACTATGTTTAGATATGAAGTTTGGGGGAAGAATTCTCAGGCATATGTTTTGGCACAATAATTTTGGAATGGGTTGGCAGCCAATAACTTTGTGGATATTAAACCTTTATATATTTCACCAATCTAGTTTAACAACACGGGGGATTATCAAGGTATATCCAAACATTTGGATAGGTTTTGGCTTAAAAGTGAGCTCCTCCTTCGATCCTCAACATATCGGTCATGGGTAAATGAGGTGAGGTTCTCTGATCACCTCTGTATATTCCTAGAATTGGACCCGTAGATGACCAAACCAAGTACCCTCTTTAAATATAATCCAAGTTGGGTCCAAGAACCAAATTTTGTATCTTTGGTAAAAAATTATTGGATTCCCTTTGATTCACAATTGGATAGGTCCCCCTATGAGAAATTTAGGTGCTCATTAAAATTGGTAAAGAAACATTTTGAGGAGTGGTTGGTGGATAGGTTGAAAAAATGGGATGGTTGGATGAAGGAATTAGAGACATAGTTGGGGGTGTCATCAAAAGAGGCAGGTCTCATTCCTGATCTAAGACACTTCGAAAAAATTAAACAAATCGAGAAGGAGTATTATAAATTACTACAAGATCGATAAAGTGATTAGCGAAAAAAATTCTGAGCGACGTGGCTGACCCTTGGGGATAATAATATTAAATTATTTCATAGTTTCACAGCTCAAGGGAAGAGGGAAAATAATATATGGGAATTTATCTTGGAAAAATGGATCCCGATCATGGATTTCCAAGGCTTGGAAGATATGGAAATGGATTACTTTAGTGGTCTGTTTCATAGTCCCGAGGAATCAAATATTGTCGAGATACTCAATCCAACGATGTCATTTCAAAAAATGGTGAATGTTGACTTAAATGCTCAATTGTTCATCCTTATGAGTAAAGAAGAATTCTTCTAGGTCTTGTGTTTAATGGGGAAGGAAAAGAGTCTTGGTCCAGGTGGTTGGATAGTCGAACTCTTCATAGATGTTTTTGATCTTCTTGGTGAACAATTACTTTGGGTAGTTGAAGATGTGTGGGTTACCGGTATTATTCCAGGGAACATGAATGAAAATTTTATTTCATTAATTCCTAAGTTGGAAAAGCATACTTCCTTTCTGGACTTTCATCCCATTTCCTTATGCAATTATTTCTATAAAGTTGTATCTAAAATCTTGGCTTGTTGCCATAAATTGATACTCTTGGACTATATTTCAAAGCAATATTTCATATTTATAAAAGGTCTTCAAATCGACGAAGCTTTCATATGTGCCCAAGAAATTGTCCATTCGATTAAAAAGCATCATATTCCAACAGTAGTAATGAAGGTTGACCTGTCCAAATTAGTTGACAAGGTTTCGTGGCTCTTCCTCCACTTTCTTTTACTAAATCCAGGCTTCACTCTACCCTTAGTTTGATGGATTATGGGGTGCATGTCTATGGAAAAAATTTCCATCCTGATTAATGGATCAACCTTGGGATTCTTTAAGGCCATGAGAGGACTTTGTCAGGGATGTCTCCTCTCCACTTATCTCTTTTTACTAGTTGTCGAAGGGTTGAGAAGATAAATTTATGATGATAAAAGGACAAGACGTTTTCAAGGGATTATCTATGATAGAGGATTGGTGGTGTCCCATCTATTATTTTTGGATGGCATGTTATTCTTGTGTTGGATCAATGGCAGGGATATCAATACTCTCAAGGAGGTGTTGGCATTTTTTAAGAAAGCCATAGGAATGTAAATCAAAATGGAAAAATTGACAACGTATCTATCAAATGTGAGGGAAAACATCATAGAGAAACTCATGAGGGTACTCCCCTTTCGACATCACCAATTGGATTTGGGCTTCAAATATCTAGGTTACAATCACAAACCAAACGGTTATGTCAAAAAATACTGGAGGTGGTTGGTAGAAAGGTTAGAGCATCGTATTGGTATTTGGTGTCATAAATGCCTCTTGAAAGGAGGCCAACATATATTAATCAAGTCTGTGTTGGAAGCCATCCTAGTCTACTAGCACATCCTGTCTTGGATCCAGAAAGGGATTTTGGAGAAGATTATAAATTGTTGTTGTAATTTTCTCTAGAAAGTAATTCAAGATACAAAAGGTTGTCATTGGGTGAGATGGGATAAGATTGTAGATTTTAACCTTGTACAATATTTTACTGCAAACAAATTTTAAATAAAAGAACACAAAAGATACAATGGAAAATACACACAATACAGAGAGATTTTTCCCCTGGAAACCCAAACCAGGAAAACCAACATATTCTATATTAATTCATAGTGATACATTGTTTACATACAATATACATATAGGATCAATCAGAATCAAAAACCCTAACCCAATGACCTGGATTAGTCAACAACCCTAATTCCTTAACTGAAAATAGAAAACCATCGGAAAAAACCATGTGCCAAAAAACCACCCAACAATGGACACAAAAATCGAAGCGACACGAAAAAACGAGGCAAAATGCATAATGTTTCTCGAGGAAAAAATATTCTCAGGGGTGCTACCCATGATCCCTCGAAGGAGGGCCTAGCGGCTCCCCTCAAACCCCCCTTCATGTCTGGTGCAACGTAGAAGACACTAGAGCTAGTCATGCAAAAAGTATAACACATACCCAACAAATATCAAAAATCCAAAAGATCAGGGTGGATGGGGGTTCAAGGAGATCCACACCTTCAGTCGTTCCTTGGCGTCCAAGTCAGTTTGGAAATTGATTTAGTATGGTAGTTTTGGGGCTAAGATATTGACTCAAAAATATATTTTACCATGTTTCATGGTAGATTGGATTCATGATGTAGGAGCATCGTCATCAAAGTGCAAGTGGAAGACAACTTAGCGCCTAGTGCGCATTTTGAAGTGTTTTTGAATTTTAAGATGGAATATCAATGTAATATCTGAAAAAATTGAAATTAAAGATGATCTTAAATGTTTAGGAGCGGAGCCATCGCATGAGATCAATGGGGAATGTATTTTCTTTAATGTAGTAAATTGCAGTACAGATTTGATGCATTTTCTCTTATCTGTCTGTCTCTAACATTTATTGTAATAATCCTTAGTAGTTGATAGCTTTTAATTCGATAGGATAGCACTAAGGTAGTCAGAGGGAAAATCTCTATGAGCTCTTTTGTATAAATAAATGTATTGTTTCCTAGAAGAGGCTGCTGAATTTTAGTTGAAGAGATGTTGAAGAGCATTGTATGAGCCCATATACATATCATTTGAATGAATATGATAGAGAAGTGTTGATACAAATGTTTGGTGTTGTTGTTACTATGTCTATCTGAATGAATGAATGGTAGGCTTTCTGTTTAATTGCATTTCTTTGTTATTACTTGTTCTTATGTTGTGAATGCATTTATATGGTTGAATGTATGAATCTATGACATATTAGATAAGTTTCAATTTCTTCTCTTCTACGTGCAAGGTGTGCATAGTGTCCGCAAGGTGTGAGTTGACAGAGTCTATTTCGACTCAGAAGCTCAAAAGAGATAACGGGAAACTTTTTTTTGCAAGGAGTGCATAAGTTCTCGCAAGGTGTGCGTGGACAGAGTCTGTTTTGACTCATAAAGTTCAGGAGAGATAACTTGGAGCTTTGTATGCAAGGAGTGCATATTGTCTGGAAGTAGTGTGTCGACCGAGTATTTTTGACTCAGAAGCCCAGGAGGAGTAACTTACGAGTATTTGCAGAAAAGTGTAAAGAACTGTTGCAAGGTGTGCGCAATCACCCACAAAGAAGTTGAGTCATGGAGGAAAACCTATTGCAAGGCGTGTAGAGGATCAATTTCGACTAAGTGTCGAAGAAAACGCTCTAAGGAGTAAAATTTTGAAGGAGGAATACGCTCAAAAGAGATAGCGAGGGATAATTCTTCAATAGGGAGGAGCCCTGTAAGATTTCACGAATTGATGAAGCAAGATCTGTTCAGGAGGAAGCAAGATCATTCCAGACTGTTAGATCTAGGAGAGTTGCACAAAGGTTAGTCGTGGAGTCTTTCAGCACTTCGTGGTTTAGAGGTTTTAAAGTGTTTGAGGAGAGGGGATCGCCGAAGTCCTCAAGCCACAAAGTAATCCTAGCCATTGACTGCGAGGAGGATACGTGGCAGTGGATAAGCAATATCAGGAGGAAGAGCTTCAGAGAAATTGCGTAGTGCAGATGACGGTTCCTGTCAAAGTCATGAAGAGCGAGGAGAACTAGACCATCGGATCCAGAGAAGACACGCAGCAGAGATCCACAAGCTTTGGAGGAGGATTCATTTGAAGTAAAGGCGAAGGCGGAGTACCCAAAAAATCTCGAACGACAATCTAGCGAAGGAGATTGTGGTCGTTGATCTGAAGTGGACGCGTGTTGTCAGATCGCAGAGGGAAAATTCCAGTCGTTAATTGTTGGATCACGTGGCACTCGATTTGTCATTTCGGAGGTGAATCACTTCGGGAGGAAAATGGTGTTTGAAACATTCGTAACTCCCGAAGGTCGGAGTCTGAAGTGAATCACAACCATTGGCTACGGGAGAGACAAGAACTATAGATCAGTCTAGGTGGGTTCGCGGCTCGGGTCTCGGGGAAAAGTGTTGTAGTTGTTTCAAAAATAGTTGAAGTCCGAAGTCTAAAGCACCTTTCAGGGTTTAGCCCCAGGTCATCACCTGAGGTCACATGTGGAGAGGTGATAGCAAAAGGATCTGCGCCCGCAAAGTCAAAGTTTGAAGAGCGCTAAGACAAGGGCCTGTGGGTTCCATAAGACATGTGCCTAAGGTGATCAAAGGTCCCGTGTTAAACTGAAATTGGGGGATAGTAGGGTCCCGAGCAACTAAGTCGGTTCAGCCTTGTGAAGATCCTTGATTGAGAGGTCGTGCAACCCCTAAGAGGGAAGGGGGGCTGCATCAAGTGGTATCAGATCCAAAGTCTTCTTGTAGATGATAGGAAAAGGTGAGAAGGTAAAAAGAGGCAGTCATATATCATCAAGCGGTATCATAAGGAAAATTTTCTTTTGAGTTCTGTGTGAAGGAGAAAGTTCAACACAATGTCGTCGAGGAGACGTGTGAAGCCACCAGTAGAAAATCAAGCGGTGGAAAGGGAGATGAGAGAACTTCGCGCAAGGTTAGATGTGAAGGTTCCATATGACCTATGCCTAAGGTGATAAAAGGTCATGTGTTAAACAGAATTGGGGGATGGTAGGGTCTTGAGGAGCTAATTTGGATTAGCCTTGTGAAGATCCTTGACCGGGAGGTCGTGAAACCCCTAGGAGGGAAGGGGGGTTGCATCAAGTGGTATCAGAGACGAAGTTTTCTTGCAGATAACAGGAAAAGGTGAGAAGGTAAAAAGAGGCAGTCGAATATAATCAAGTGGTATCATAAGGAAAAGTTTCTTTTGAGCTTTGTGTTAAGGAGAAAGTTTAGCACAATATCATCGAGGAGACGTGTGAAGTCACCTATAGAAAATCAAGTGGTGGAAAGGGAGATGAGAGAACTTCACGCACAGTTAGATGCTATGGAGACATCAAAAAGGAGAGCACTTGATGTTGGAGACGTCAGTGATGTAGAAAGCAAAGAAAGGGAAGTTGAAGAAGTTGTAGAAAAGGATGTTGCAGAAGAACGCTTGTTGAAAGCTATTGTGAAATTGGGAGCTAGAGAAAATATAGACATCCCAATGTATGAAGGAAACTTAGATGTTGAATAATTTCTTTATTGGATACAAGCAATAGATTATTACTTCGACTATGAATACATCAATGAGGAGAAAAAAGTAAAACATGTTGTCACCAGGTTGAAAGTACATGCAACACTGTGGTGGGATGAACTACAGGCTGATATAAGAAGCAAGGGCAAACAAAATATTAAGAGTTGGGATAGAATGGTATCCAAGTTTAAAGCTAAATTCATACCTGAGGATTACTAGATAAATCTATTTAGGAGGTTGCAGAACCTGAGATAGAAGGGAATGAGAGTAAAAGAGTACACAAAGGAGTTTTATAGGTTGAACATCAGGGCTGGACAGAGAGAGAGAAAGATGATGAAAAGGTTTCTAGGTATATCAATGGCCTGAGATATGAAATCCAGGATGAAATCATCATGGTGACAATAAGGACAGTGGAGTATGCTTATCAGATTGCATTGAAGGTAGAAGAGAAAATGGCCAGGAAGCAGAGTCAGTGAAGTCGAGGTAGAAGTTTAAATAGAGGTAAGGGAATTGTCCATGACAAGGCACAGAAGCCCAAGGTTGAGACTGAAAAACAACACAGTCAGTTTGAAAGAGGAGGAAGTTCCTGAGGGAGACAGTATGGTGGAAGAAATGTTTTTCCTTGAGGAAGAGGAAGAGGTAGAGGAGGAGAGATGAAGCATTATTCCTATGGAAAAACATGACACATGTCTTGGAAATTCCCTAAGAGAAAGAAAGAAGGAGGAGGAAAAGATCACATTTCAGAAGCACAGAAGCGGAATGTTGAGGCAAAAGGCGTAGAAGATGGGAGATCCTTGATGATGAGGAAGGTTCTCTTGAAGCCGGAGCAGGAAGTGGAAAAACTAGTGCAGAGGAACAGTTTGTTCATAACTTCTTGTAAGACTAAAGACATAGTATGCAAGGTGATAATTGACAGTGGGAGCACTGATAACTTAGTATCCACATAGATGGTGGAGAAATTGGAGTTGGAGACAACTACACATCCGATTTTGTATAGAGTCTCATGGTTGCAGAAAGGACACCAGGTAATGGTAACTAAACAATGCCTAGTTGAATTTAAGATAGGAGGATATAGAGATGAGATTTTGTGTGATGTAATTCCCATGGATGCATGTCATGTTTTGTTGGGGAGACCATGGAAGTATGACAGGAATGTCATTCATGATGGGAGAAAAAATACTTATACCTTGGAGAAAAATGGCAGGACACACATGCTACTTCCCATAGAGGATAAGAAGGTGAAGGAAGAATCCAACACAAGTATACTTCTCATGAGTGGGAAGGAACTCCTGAGTGAATTTAAGAGGGAATAGGATATGCAATTTGTTGTGGTGAGGAAAACATGAGTTATCCTTACAAGTACTTCTATAGAGGATCTTCCTAAAGAAATTTAGGAGCTGTTAGAGAATTTTGCTGACATAGTAGTGGATGAGTTACCTAACTCATTTCCACCCATCATAAGTACCAGCCATCACATTGATCTAATACCAGGAGTGAGTCTGTCGAACAAAGCAACATAAATATTAACACCTCAAGAGAATGAGGAGGTGAAGAGACAATTCCAAGATTTGATGGACAAAGGTTTGGTCAGAGAAAGCTTGAGTCCATGCGCAGTTTCAACTGTGTTAACTCCAAAGAAATATGGAGGATGGAGAATGTGTATAGACTCAAGAGCCATAAACAAAATCACTATAAAGTACATATTTTCTTTGCCAAGGATGGATGAATTAATGGATTGTTTGAGTGGAGCAAATTATTTTTCAAAGATAGATTTGAAGAGTGGATATCACCAGATAAGGATGAGAGAAGATGATGAGTGGAAAACTACCTTCAAGACAAATGAGGGGTTGTATGAATGGTTTGTTATGTCGTTTGGATTAAAAAATGCCCCAAGTACTTTTATGAGGTTGATGAATGAGGTATTGAAATATTTTATTAGTAAATTTGTGGTTGTATATATGGATGATATATTAGTCTTTAGTAAAAATGAAGAAGAGAATTTGAGGCATTTAACATTAGTGATGAGAAGATTGAAGCAACAAAAGTTGCCGATAAATCTAAAGAAATCCTCTTTTATGAAGACAAAACTCATTTACTCAGGTTTTGTAATCTCTTCAAATGAATTGAACATGGATCTGGAGAAGGTGAGAGCAATCAAAGAATGGCCATCACCAAGGAGCATTATTGAGGTGAGAAGCTTCCATGGATTAGCAAGTTTCTATTGGAATTTCATTAGAAATTTCAGTGGAAATTGTACATCGATGCTAGATACGGTGAAGAAGAGACACAAGTCTTTCAAATGGACAAAAGAATCTTAGAAAGGTTCCAGGATACTAAAGGAGAAGATAACAAAACAACTTATTCTGGTCTTGCCATATTTCAGTAAGACATTTCAAGTCTGATGTGATGCTAGTGGAGTTGCAATTAGAGTAGTCTTGAGTCAAGATAATAGGCTTGTTGCATATTTCAGTGAGAAGCTGAATGACATTAAGAGAAAATACTCCACATATGATAAAGAGTTTTATGCAGTAATCCAAGCCTTGAAGAAATGGAGGCACTATCTTGTTCCAAAGGAATTTGTTTTGTATAGTGATAATCAGGGTTTACAATTCATAACCAAACATGAGAAGTTAAATCAAAGACATGCTAAGTGGATAGAGTTTATGAAAAATTTCACTTTTGTCATTAAACATATTTTTGGTAATTCTAACAAAGTTGTTGATGCATTGAGTAGGAGATGTCTCATTCTGTAGGAATTTCAAGTGAAAACCTTAGAGTTTGAACACCTCAAGGAGATGTATTGTGATGATCCATATTTTAAAGAGGCATAAGAAGCATGTGCAAATCCTGTGCTCAAAGACATAAGCCAGTGGATAGAGTATCTTATTCAAGATGGGATTTTGTTTAAAGGTTTTCAATTATGCATATTGAAGTGCTCAATGAAAGAGAATCTGCTCAACGAAGAACACAGTGGAGGTCTCACCGTGATGCAGGAGCATCGCTCACTCATCTTGCGAGCCAACACATTCAGAGGAAACAGTTGGACAACGCCAGCACACATTTTGAAATACTTTGGAGGTTGTTGCGCCATTCTTTAATGAAGTCATTTAAAGAAGCACACTTGTATTGTGATGGACCTTCAGCCTTTAAGCTCACGTCCTTAGTAAGTAGGAAGGCATTTAATAGATTTAATGCAGGTAGATAGGATATTTAATTCTAGATTTGATAGCTTTAGAATTGTGAGGGAAAACGGATATAGACACCCTCCTTGTATCATTGTAACATTAGCAGCATTCAGAAGAGAAGCGCAAGAAGAGAACTTTGTGAAGAACACCCATGTACAGTGTTGAATTAATAGGATGAAATTCTGATTCAAACTCATGTCAGGTGTTGTTTCTCTGTGCGTATTGTGTTTATATTCTCATGAATGTTTGCTTTCTGGTCATGAAATTGCTTTGAATATGCTGTGCATGTGATTTCAGAGGTTTCAACTGAAGTCTGAGAGAGAAGAGAATAAGTTTCAATTGTTTCTCTGTCTAAGCCAGGAGATTCCTGCATAGAGTGAAGTTGAATTCATATGCATAGAGTGCGTTGATGAGGCTCGACAGTTAAACCCTTATTCTCATTCGCCAAGAAGTTTAATTGGGTTGGTAGAATCGTGCAGGAGAAGTGCAGGCTGAACTTGAAGTCCCTGTGGCTAGTCTGAGCAAAATAAGGCATAGACTGTTGTCACCGGAGGTGTACAGAGTCTGAAAGACCCAACACTTTGAGAGTTGTTGAAGGTCGAACACGGGAAGTGTGCGCAAAGTCTCTGAGGAAGTTAGAGTTGACAAGATCAGGAGGGATATTTTCTTCGTGATACTGTGGAGACGAACCCAGGAGAAGGTTCGAACAGGACAGATCTTTAGAGCGAAATAATTCCTCAAGGAGGGGGAATCGATGGCCAGGTCTCGCAGGGGGAGATTCGCAAAGTCCCACCCACCGTCAGATCTTGGAGAAGTTGCGCGGGATTTAGCCCATAGGCGCAGGAGGAGTCCAAGAGCCATCGGAACTTCAGCTCATCAGGATTTCGGAGGTTCCGTGGTTGTGGGACTTTTGAAACCCGAAATCGTGATTTGCGATTTCCCGAAGAGATTAGGGCCGTGGATCCCGGGCTGGATACGTGTCCGAAATCCGGAGAAATCGGGATTCGACATTCGGGATTTTCCAGTGCAAAAGGATTGCGACCTTTGAAATCACGATCACGCGATTCCCGATAGAATGGAGAGAGAAGGTGACATGGCAAGGAGAGATTTCACGTGTGTATCGGACTTCGGGGTTCGAAGATTTGTGGTGCAAGTGAACCGTGACATCGTATACGTCGATTTCTCGATAGGGAAATCCCCGACAGGAACAGAGAAGCGTTGGTACTAAGACCCGTCGGGTTTCGGGGTTTTGGATAGCACGAGAAACGTGCCCTCAAGTTTCACGATAACACGAAACCCGATTCCCCGATAAGGCAAAGGGGAGATCGCCAGGAAGGAGAATTCTGTGGGTATTGAGAACTTCCGACAGGAGGTTGAAGAGTGATCTAACTCTTCGGGCCGAGAGAAGAGAATGTCCTGGTGAGAGTGATCGTTCTCCGAGGAGTGGGGAAGGTTGCGTCAGAGTGGTATCAGAGCGAGAACATCTTTGTTTTCTGTAACAGAGGAGAAGAGAAAATTTCACCATGCCGCCAAGAAGAGGTAGACAATCGCCCAAACCAGAGGGGGAAAGAGAAATGTCCAGAGAAATAAGTAGCCAAGGAAAGAACGTAGAAATGGAGAGGGAAATACGAAATCTTCGTGCCAGAATGGAAGATATGGAAGCAGCATAGAGACGCACAACGCATACTGGAGATCTTAGTGACTCCGAAGTTGAAGAGGAAGCTGGACATGAAGAAGAGGTCGCAGCAGGAGATGCATCAACCGAACGGTTGATTAAAGCTATTGCCAGGATGAGTTCGAAGATGAAAATGGATATTCCAGTCTACAAAGGGAGTCTGGATGCAGAAGAGCTTCTGGATTGGATTAGGGCTCTTGACACCTACTTCGATTACAAGGATATCGAAGAGGATAAAAAGGTAAGGCATGCTGTCACTAAGTTGAAAGGACATGCAACATTTTGGTGGGACGAGCTACAAGCAGATAGACTTTCCAAAGGAAAACCGAAGATTAAAAGCTGGGATCGAATGATTGCTAAGATGAAGGAAAAATTCATCCCAAGGGATTACCAGATCACGTTGTTCAGGAGAATGCAGAACCTGAGACAGAAATTGATGACAGTAAAAGAGTACACCGAGGAGTTTTACAAGCTCAATATCCGAGCAGGTCATCGAGAGAGCGATGATGAGAAGGTAGCCAGATAACTGAATGGTCTGGGATACGACATTCAGGATGAATTAAGCATGGAAACTATCAGAACGATTGAGGATGCTTATCATATGGCTTTGAAAGCTGAGGAGAAGCTGAGCTGTAAGCAAGGTCAGCGAGGGCGAGGCAGAAGTCAGCCCAGAGGCAAGGCAGTTGCCCAAGAGAAATTTCAGAAGCCCAAAGAGGAATGAAAGAAACCTCAGGGTCAGATTGAGAGAGGTGGAACCTCAAAGTGAGGACATCAATATGCTGAGCCGAGGAGACAGCATACAGAGCAGGGTGGCGGATATGATGACGCGAACACTTTTCCTCGTACTAGAGGTAGGGGAAGAGGCAGAGGAGGAATCATCACATGTTTTACATGTGGGAAGGATGGACATAAAGCCGTTGATTGTCCAGACAGGAAAATGGACAGAGGAGAAGCTCACATCGCTGAGGTGCAGAGGCGTGATGTTGAGAATGAAGACACCGGAAGTGGGAGGTCACTGACGGTGCATAAATTCCTTTTGACACCCGAGAAAGAGGTGGAGGATACATCTTAGTGGACTAGACTGTTCAGAACCACGTGCAAGACCAAGGGCTGGA
>SNQJ01S0034512.1:31608-56004 GCA_010110895.2 Picea sitchensis
GTGTCACTAAACAATGTTTAGTTGATTTTAAAATGGGTGAATATAAGGATAAGGTCCTATGTGATGTCACTCCCATGGATGTCTGTCATGTATTGCTGGGGAGACCATTGCAGTATGATAGAAATGTGGTTCATGATGGGAGAATGAACACATACAATTTAGAGAAGGATGGGAGGACACACAGATTGCTTCCGAAAAAGAATGAGGAGGTGAAGCCGGAAGTAAGTAACACCATACTTCTCATGAGTGGGAAGGAACTTCTCACAGAGATGGAGAAAAAAGAAGATCCACAATTCTTTGTGGTCAGGAAACCGAGAATTGTCCTGACTAGCACAAGAGTGGATGACTTACCAGTTGAGATTCAGGAACTGCTGGAGGAGTTCGCTGATATCATCGTGGACGAATTACCTCATTCGTTTCCACCGATGAGAAGTGTGAGTCATAAAATTGATCTTATACCAGGAGCCAGTTTACCGAACAAGGCAGCGTATAGGTTGACACCGCAGGAGAATGAGGAGATCAAAAGACAAGTGCATGATTTGTTGGACAAGGGACTGGTCAGGGAAAGCCTGAGTCCATGTGTTGTTCCAACAGTGCTTAGTCCGAAGAAGGATGGGGGATGGAGAATGTGTACAGACTCCAGAGCGATCAATAAAATTACCATCAGGTATAGGTTTCCACTTCCGAGAATGGATGATCTGATGGATTTCTTGAGTGGGGAAAATTATTTTTCGAAGATTGATCTGAAGAGCGGATATCACCAGATTCGCATGAGAGAAGGTGACGAATGGAAAACAACATTCAAGAAAAACGAAGGTTTGTACGAATGGCTGGTCATGCCGTTTGGCTTGACGAACGCGCCGAGCACATTCATGAGGCTGATGAATGAAGTCCTGAAGGAATTCATTGGGAAGTTTGTAGTTGTATATCTGGATGATATACTGATTTTCAGTAAGACCAAGGTTGAACATCTAAAACATTTGGCCATTGTGATGAGAAAGCTACAGCAGGAGAAGCTGTTGATAAACATGAAGAAATCTTCGTTCATGAAGACATAGCTCATTTACTTGGGTTTTGTTATTTCAACAAATGAGTTGAAGATGGATCCGAAAAAAGTGGAAGTGATCATGAATTGGCCATCACCCAGAAATGTTTTTGAGGTGAGGAGTTTCCATGGTTTGGCTAGTTTCTACCGAAAGTTCATTCGAAATTTCAGTGGGATTAGCGTGGCAATGATGGACACGGTGAAGAAGCGACATAAGTCTTTTCACTGGACAGCAGAGGCTGAGAAGAGCTTCAATCTGTTAAAGTGGAAGATAACAGAACGACCAGTGTTGGTGTTGCCGGACTTCAAGAAGACATTTCAAGTGAAATGTGATGCAAGCGGATACGCCATAGGAGCGGTCTTGAGTCAGGAGGACATGCCAGTTGCCTATTTCAGCGAGAATCTGGATGACGTGAAACTGAAATACTCCACGTATGATAAAGAGTTTTATGCCATCATACAGGCATTAAATAAGTGGAGGCATTACTTGATCCCAAAAGAGTTTGTATTGTACAACGATAATCATGCATTGCAGTTTGTGAGTCAACAGGATAAGTTGAACCAGAAACATGCAAAATGGGTAGAGTATATGCATAATTTCACGTTTGTGATTAAACACATTTCAGGAACTGATAACAAAGTGGTTGATGCTTTGAGCAGGAAATGTTTGTTGCTGCAGGAGTTCAGAGTCAAGACATTGGGTTTTGAAAATCTGAAGGATATGTACGCAGGAGATGCAGATTTTGGAGAAGCATATGAAGCCGCTGAGAATCCAGTTCTCAGAGATCGGAGCCCATGGATAGACTACATGATCCAGGAGGGATTGCTATTCCGAGGCAGTCAACTGTGTATCCCAGATTGCTCCATGAGGGAGAATCTGCTAAAAGAAAAGCATAGTGGAGGCTTAACAGGGCACTTTGGTCATGATAAAACATTTGCAAAGCTGAGCGAATCGTATTTTTGGCCGGGCATGCGAGAAGATGTCAAGAGGTTTGTTGACAGGTGTCGAATTTGTCAACATTTGAAGGGCCGGAAGCAGAATGTCGGGTTTTATCAGCCATTACCCATATCTGAGAGACCATGGGAGGCGATCAGCATGGATTTTGTATTAGGACTACCGAGGATGCAGAGAGGGGTCGATTCCATCTTTGTGGTGGTTAAAAGGTTTTGAAATATGGCACATGTTATTCCATGCCAGAAGACCAGTGATGCAACCCACATCGCAAACTTGTTTTTCAAAGAGATCATTAGACTCCATGGATTGCCGAAAAGTATTGTTTCGGACAGGGACACCAAATTCATTGGACATTTCTGGAGGACACTCTGGAAGAATCTAGGAACTAATATGGCATTTAGTTCTCTTATCATCCACAGAATGATGGGAAAACAGAGGTTGTGAACAGGAGTCTGGGAGATTTGTTGAGAAGCCTGGTGACAAAGCACCACAGCAGCTGGGACAATGTGTTGCCACAGGCAGAATTTGCTTACAACGATTCCGTGAACAGAAGCACAGGTAAAAGTATATTCGATATTGTATATGACAGACAGCTGAGAGGAATATCTGAACTCAGGGAGCCAGAGCAGACTGTTGTTAGCAGTGCAAGCGCTGAAGAATTCGCTGAAGCAATGAAGGAACTTCACAACAAGGTGAAGCAACGACTGATTGATTCAAATCAGGAGTACAAGCGCAGAGCAGATCAGCATCGGAGACAACTTCAGTTCGAAGTTGGTGATCTAGTTCTAGAACACTTGAGAAAGGAAAGGTTCCCAAGGGGAACATATAACAAATTAAAAATGAAGAAAATTGGGCCATGCAGGGTCCTGAAGAAATTTGGTGAGAATGCTTATGAGATTGAGTTGTCGGATGGCATCGGGATATCTCCGATATTTAATGTTTCGGATTTATACCCATACAGGGCTGGAGAAGCAGAGACTGGAACTGAGGAACCAGTGGTCCAGTGGCAGAAGCAATTACCAGTTGCAGAAAAGCCGCAGAGGGAGTGCATACTGGACAAGCGAGTAGGAAAGAAGACCAGGCGGAAGCAATACTTCGAGTATCTGGTCAAGTGGAAGAACCATCCAGTGGAGGATGCCAGCTGGGAAAATGAAGCAGTGATACAGAGGCATGGACAGGCCGTGCAGGAGCTCATGGACAGGAACCCATGAAAGTTTTCAAGACGAGGAGTATGATGCAGGAGCATCGCTCACTCATCTTACGAGCCAACACATTGAGAGGAAACAGCTGGATAGCGCCAACACACATTTTGAAATACTTTGGAGGTTGTTGCGCCATTCTTTAATGAAGTCATTTAAAGAAGCGCACTTGTATTTTGATGGACCTTGAGCCTTTAAGCTCACATCCTTACTAAGTAGGAAGGCATTTAATATATTTAATGCAGGTAGATAGGATATTTAATTATAGATTTGATAGCTTTAGAATTGTGAGGGAAAACGGATATAGACACCCTCCTTGTATCATTGTAACATTAGCAGCATTCAGAAGAGAAGAGCAAGCATAGAACTTTGTGAAGAACACCCATGTACAGTGTTGAATTAATAGGATGAAATTCTGATTCAAACTCATGTCAGGTGTTGTTTCTCTGTGCGTATTGTGTTTATATCCTCATGAATGTTTGCTTTTTGGTCATGAAATTGCTTTGAATATGCTGTGCATGTGATTTCAGAGGTTTCAACTGAAGTCTGAGAGAGAAGAGAATAAGTTTCAATTGTTTCTCTGTCTGAGCCAGGAGATTCCTGCATAGAGTGCAGTTGAATTCATCCGCATAGAGTGCGTTGATGAGGCTTGACAGTTAAACCCTTATTCTCATTCGCCCAGAAGTTTAATTGGGTTAGTAGAATCGGGCAGGAGAAGTGCAGGCTGAACTTGAAGTCCCTGTGGCTAGTCTGAGCAAAATAAGGCATAGACTGTTGTCACCGGAGGTGTACAGAGTCTGAAAGACCCAACACTTTGAGAGCTGTTGAAGGTCGAACACGGGAAGTGTGTGCAAAGTCTCTGAGGAAGTCAGAGTTGACAAGCTCAGGAGGGATAGTTCCTTCGTGATACTGTGGAGACGGACCCAGGAGAAGGTTCGAATAGGACAGAGCTTTAGAGCAGAAGAATTCCTCAAGGAGGAGGAATCGACGGCCAGGTCTCGCAGGGGGAGATTCACGAAGTCCCGCCTACCGTCATATCTTGGAGAAGTTGTGCAAGATTTATCCCATAGGCACAGGAGGAGTCCAAGAGCCATCGGAACTTCATCTCATCGGGATTTCAGAGGTTCCGTGGTCGTGGGACTTTTGAAACCCGAAATTGTGATTTGCGATTTCTCGAAGAGATTAGGGCCGTGGATCCCGGGCTGGATACGTGTCCGAAATCCGAAGAAATCGGGTATCGACATTCGGGATTTTCCAGTGCAAAGGGATTGCGAGCTTTGAAATCGCGATTCCCGATAGAACAGAGAGAGAAGGTGACGTGGCAAGGAGAGAGTGCACGTGCATATCGGAATTCGGGGTTCGTAGATTTGTGGTGCAAGTGAACCGTGACATCGTATACGCCGATTTCCCGATAGGAACAGAGAAGCGTTGGTACTAAGACCCGTCGGGTTTCGGGGTTTTGGATAGCACGAGAAACATGCCCTCAAGTTTCATGATAACGCGAAACCCGATTCCCCGATAAGGCAAAGGGGAGATCGCCAAGAAGGAGAATTCTGTGGGTATTGAGAACTTCCGACAAGAGGTTGAAGAGTGATCTAACTCTTCGGGCCGAGAGAAGAGAAGGTCCTGGTGAGAGCGATCGTTCTCCGAGGAGTGGGGAAGGTTGCGTCACACCGAACATTTCGGCCAGGACAATACATTTGCACAATTGAACAATTAATACTATTGGTCAGGCATGAGGGCAGAGGTGAAGAGGTTTTTAAACAAATGTAATATTTTTCAGCATGCAAAATGAAAGAGACAAAACACTGGGTTGTATCATTCATTGCCTATTCCAGATAGGCCTTGGGATGCAATAAGCATGGATTTTGTGTTGGGATTGCCAAGAACACAGAAGGGAAGTGATTCCATTTTTGTGGTAGTTGATAGATTCTCAAAGATGACACACTTTATCCCATGCCAGAAAACTAATGATGCAACACACATTACAAATTTTCTTTTCAAAGAAGTTGTGAGACTTCATGGGTTGCCCAAGAGTATTTTTTCAAACAGGTACACCAAATTCGTTGGTTATTTCTGGAGAACATTGTGGAAGAAGCTAGGGACATAAATACCTTTTAGTTCAACATATCACCCTCAAACACATGGACATACTGAGGTGGTAAATCAAAGTTTAGGAAATTTGTTGAGGAGTTTGGTCACTGAAAATCATAGCTAGTGGGATCAGATTCTATCACAAGAAGAGTTTGCATATAATGACTCACCAAACAGGAGTATCGGGAAGAGCCCATTGCAGAAAGTAAGTGGGATGAAGCCAAGAGAAGTATCATAGTTGAGAGATCTGGAGAATAATGAATTCAGAATCATTGGGCCAAAAGACTTCACTGCAGAAATGCAAAAGATTCATAATTAGATCAAATAACACTTGCAAAGAAACAGTAAAGAATATAAGCGTAGAGTGGATCAACATAGGAGATAAATTCAATTTGAAGTGGGAGATCAATTTATGGCACATCTTAGGAAGGAAATGTTCCCAAGGGGAACATATAGCAAATTGAAATTGAAGAAAATAGGACCATGCAAGATCTTAAGGAAATTTGATGTTAATGCTTATGACATAGAGCTACCAGAGGGTGTGGGTATATCAATCATATTCAACATTTCAGACCTGTGTCATTACAAGGAAGATGAAACAAGAGGATTAGAAAGCGATCCAGTGGGAGAAGCAAATTCTTGTAGCACAAAAGCCACAGATGGGGAAGAACATAGATCAAAGGACTGGTAAGAAGACTAGGAGGAAGACCTATTTTGAGTATTTGGTAAATTGGAAAGGACACCCAATAGAAGATGTCATTTGGGAAAATGAAGCAGATATCTAGAAGCATGGAATATTAGTGCAAGAGCTCATGGACATGAGTCCATGAATTTTTGTCCAGAATAGTATTGTCCAGGAGCATCGTCATCAAAGTGCAAGTGGAAGACAACTCAATGCCTAGCGCACCTTTTGAAGTGTTTTTGAATTTTAAATATGGCATATCAATGTAATATATGAAAAGATTGAAATTAAAGATGATCTTAAATTTTTAGGAGTGGAGCCATCACATGAGATCGATGGGGGATGTATTTTCTTTAATGTAGTAGATTGCAGTACAGATTCAATGCATTTTCTCTTATCTATCTGTCTCGAATATTTATTGTAAGTAGTTGCTAGATTTTAATTCGATAGGATAACACTAAGGTATTCACAGGGAAAATCTCTACGAACTCTTTTGTATAAATAAATGTATTGTTTCCCAGAAGAGGCTGTTCAATTTTAGTTGAAGAGTTGTTGAAGAGCATTGTATGAGCCCATATACATATCATTTAAATGAATATAACATGGAAGCGTTGATCCAAATGTTTGGTGTTGTTGTTATTGTGTCTATCTGAATGAATGAATGGTAGGCTTTATGTTTAATTGCATTTCTCTGTTATTACTTGTTCTTATGTTATGAATGCATTTATGCGGTTGAATGTATGAATCTGTGAGTTATTAGATAAGTTTCAATTGTTTCTCTTCTACAACCTATGCAAGGTGTGCATAGTGTCTGCAAGGTGTGCGTTGACAGAGTCTATTTCAACTCAGAAGCTCAGAAGAGATAACGTGAAACTTTTGTTTGAAAGGAGTGCATAAGTGCCCGCAAGGTGTGCGTGGACACATTATGTTTTGACTCAGAAAGTTCAGGAAATATAACTTGGAGATTTGTATGCAAGGAGTGCATATTGTCCGCAAGGAGTGCGTCAACAAAGTCGTTTTGACTTAGAAGTCCAGGAGGAGTAACTTAAGAGTATTTGCAGAAAAGTCTAAAGAACTGTTGCAAGGTGTGCACAGTCACCCACAAAGAAGTTGAGTCATGGAGGAAAACCTATTGCAAGGCATGTACAAGATTAATTTTGACTAAGTGTCGAAGAAAACACTCTAAGGAGTAAAAGTTCGAAGGAGGAACAATCTCAGAAGAGATAACAAGGGAGAATTTTTCAATAGGTTGGAGCCCTCTAAGATTTCACAAATTGACGAATCAAGATCCGTTCAGGAGGAAGAGAGATCATTCCAGACCATCAGATCTGGGAGAGTTTCATGGAGGTTAGCCGTGGAGTCTTTCGACACTTCGTGGTTCAGATGTTTTTAAGTGTTTGAGGAGCAGGGATTGCCAAAGTCCTGAAGCTGCGAATTAATCCTAGTCGTTTGTTGTGAGGAGGATATGTGGCAGCAGATAAGAAAGCTCAGGAGGAAGAGCTTCAGAGAAATTATGTAGTGCATATGGCGATTCCTGCTGAATTCGTGAAGAGTGAGGATAACTATACCATCCGATCCAGAGAGTACATGTGGCAGAGATCCACAAGCTTCGCAGGAAGAGTCCTTCGGAGGAAAGGCGAAGGCAGAGTACCCAAAAACTCTCAAAGGTTGAACTAGCAAAGGAGATCATGGTCGTTGTTCAGAAGTGGACGTGTGTCGTTAGATTGTAGAGGGAAAATTCCAATCGTTAATTGTTGGAGCATGTGGCGCTCGATTTGTCACTTCGAGGGTGAAGCACTTCAGGAGGAAAAGGGTGTTTGAAACATTTGGAACTCCTGAAGGCCGGAGTCTGAAGTGAATCACAGTCATTGGTTGTGGGAGAGACGAGAACCATAGATCTGTCCAGGTTGGTTCACGGTTTGGGGCTCGGGGAAAAGTGTTTCAGTTGTTGCAAAAACAACTGAAGTCTGAAGCACCTTTCAGGGTTTATCCCCGGGTCATCACCCAAGGTTGCATGTGGAGAGGGGCTAACAGAAGGAGCTAGCGCCTAAAAATTCAAAGTTTAAAGAGTGTTGAGAAAATGGCCCACGAGTTCCAGATGACCTCCGCCTAAGGTGATAAAAGGGATCGTGTTAAACCGAATTGGGGGCTAGTAGGGTCCCGAGGAGCTAATTCAGCTCAGCCTTGTGAAGATCCTTGATCGAGAGGTTGCGCAACCCCTAGGAGGGAAGGGGGTATTCATCAATTCATCGTGAACCAAAGCATCATCAATGTGGCTTGAATCATTGGAAATTATTGGTCTATGCTTTCCCCTTTGTGGGTCGATACTTGGCCTAGAAGGTGGGAACCAACATGGTGATTTGAGTTTTTTACGATGCCATCATGAGTTGTAACCATAATTTCCTCCTTCTTGAAGGTATGATCGAACATTTTCATAGTCAGCGGATCTTTTTGTGGGGACATTTAGAAAATCCAAAGATTACCAATATATGGTCTCAGGGATGGATATCAACAAATGAATTAAACTCCATTGGGGATGACACACAAATATGGAAGAACTTTGTTGATGAAATCAAAATATCTCACATAGGTATAGGGTCGGAGATAAATAATCTAGTTTAGATCTATAATGATTCCAGAGGGGAATATTCGAAAAAATTAGGCTCTAAAGAAGCCATGCCTACAGGGGAAAGTGATGAGAGTTGGTGGTTCAAAAACATATGGAAGGTGATAGCCCCATTAAAAACCAAAATTCATATGTGGCATGCCATTTAGGGTAAATTATTAACATGGGACTAGCTTCTAAAATGAAGAATTAATGGCCCGAATATTTTCCTCATGTGCATGAATAACAAAGAAACAAATGATCGTATATTTATCTCTTTCCCGTATTCGATAAGAGTTTGGGCTGATTTCGAATTTATAGTGGGAAAAATATCTTTTTGGATAGGTCATGTGATTGAAGCAAGCTTGAATACTTGGTTTGTGAACATGGAATTAAAATATTGGAGGGCCTTACCATTTCTAACACTCTGGGGGATTTGGTTGACCCAGAATATGATTACTTTCGAACAAAATTTAAGGCTCAGTTTCGAATCATCAACACAAATTTGGGCCCTAATGTTGTATTACAAGATTCCTCTAAAAACTATAGCTCCAACAAATATGGCCCCTTTAATTCTAGACAAAACAATACCATGGGATTATTTCGATGGAGCCTGCAGGGTCCAGGACTTGATGATTGGTATAGAATTTGTGTTGTTTTTATCATAGGATCATTTCTTCTAGTTCCAGACAAACTATAGTTGAGGAAAAAATAATCTTGGCGATTTCAATGCTTTATTTTACTTATTAAAGTTCACATCCATGCTAGGCTTAGTCTCCTTGCAGGTAATCGGGGACTCTCTCCTAAGAATTAATTGGATGAATAATGGTATTCACATCGTCAATAATATCTCTTTTGCTTGGCTAGACAACTGAAGGAAATTAAAGAAATTTTTTAGGACATCAATTTTCAATATATATTCTGAGAGACGAATATGGAAGAAAATCGACTTTCTAATTCTGGCATAGAACTCGAAGAGTTTCACTTTATTTTTGGAAGAATTCAGTATCACCAATAACAGTAATTGAAAGATTGACATTTTACAAATTTTTTAGCTATGCTCACTTGAATGACTGTAATAATTATTTATGTTAGAAATATTTTTTATCCTTGTTGAAATTATATGGCAGGGCAGTTGGTCCTTCTTAGAAGCATATTTTTTGGCTTACTTTTTTGGTGCATATATGCACATGTTAAATGTGATTTTCTTCATCTTGAACAAAATTACATTATATATAACAAATATATATTATATATAACAAGAAAGATGATTAAATTACTTATTATATAAGTAAGAAATATAGCATATATTATATTATACAACAATGAATATAAAAAACTTATATAATATAATATAATATAGGTTATACAAGTAATAAATATATTATATTATATAATAATGCATATAACTAACTTATATATAATAATAATAATTTTCTAGGGTTAGCTCAATTGGTCTAGAGATAGAAGTGAGGGAAGTGAAGAGCCATTGGCCTTCCTTACTCCCTAGCTTTCCCTATTTCTTTACTCTTGCTCTTGATATTTTTCCTTTCAAACATGTCGGTTTAAAGGTTATTATCAGTCCAATCGATAGTTATCCTCCACCTTTCACCGAATTGGGTGAAGGGAAATCTACAATCACATTTCTAAAGCTGTTAGAAAGTTTGTCAAACTTAATTTTATCTCTCCTCATTATTTTGGGGGTGAATTTCACTGTCTAGTTGATGTATTGGAGTTCACACACCATTTTCTTTCTCTTGGATAGGTGAAACCATCAGAGGGTTGTTTTCCTATGTTGTTGGGAGTATCCAATATTGGATGAGTCATTTTTCTCTTTTGGTTGATCAATTCCTTGAGTGTTGGATGTCCCACGTTCCTCTTACTTGTTTCCACTATGTAGTGTTTCTTTTTAATATCTCCCATGACCTCACTTTGATGCCCAACTCTTCCCACGAATTATTCCCACTATCTAACGTGCCCACGAATTCATACTAGCAGTTGGGCGCACCATACATGATCCAACTATTGTCTAAACTTTCCCATGGCCTCAATATTTCATCTAAATTCCCCACACAGTGTTATCTTGTTTCCCATCGAGGCCACATTCTAAACGCCTCCCTAGGAATTCCATATTTCGTTTTTCCTTGCTATCTAACATACACATGAATTTAGTCCCCGAGGTGTAGGACAGTCGGTGACAGAGTGTGTTGTTAAGCCACTCTGTGATGTTAAAGTCACCGGTTCGAAATCTGCGGGGACAAAAAATCCAACCATGTTAAGGGTTGGTGTGGCTCAGGCCGGGTGCGATCCCCAGGTGATTTGGACGGCTTAGATGCCCCTGAGTCGCGGTTTCTCAAGCCACAGGTTAATCGCGTAGCCAACAGGTCCCGCACAAATTAAAAAACAAAAAAAAACATACACATGAATTTACACCAGCAGCTGGGCACTCCATCCAATGTTTAATTGATGTCTAAACTACACACGACCCAAATAGCTCATGGAGAAACCAGGATACGTTTCAATTGTTGGTTATGTGTTAAAACCCAACCCTAATCCACCTTGAGAGTTTGGTGTAACGCCTCATTATTCCAGGTAAGTGTTGGGGATAGTCTCCACTTCCAAGCATCATTACAACAGACTCGGGTGTTAGAATACACTTGAGTAAGTGCCTTGAAAAATGTGAATTGCATTCAGCTGATATGGTAACGACGAATATTCCATAACTCTCTCCTACTACAAAAGAGCCACTTGCTCGTTCGTGGCCATGAAAATAACGATGCCAGTTTCGTAGCATATTAAATGCTCTTCATTTTACATTTGGTAGACTTGGTTTTCAGGACGTTGGGAACCTTATTTCTTTGTTGGCATGCCATGAAAGGTGATATGGCATCAAGAGACCAAAGGCTTCAATTACTAGGAATTATGTCTCCTCTCTTTTAATTGTTTATTCACTATACAAGTGTGGTAATCCAAGGAATTTCATGTGACCAAAGTGTTGACCTACATTGGTGCATCTGGTTGGAATTTCAAGCATTGCATTACCTAGTCTTCGTTGGTTAAATCCTAGTCAAAGTCAATATCTGTTTGTGGATAATTAATTAAAAATATATATGTAAACCATCCACTCCCAAATGCAGGAAATTTAGTGTCTTAGAATCATGTCCAAGTTTATTTCTCCTTGGGTGTGTGAATGTGCACAGTGAGTTGGGAATTGCACCCAAATATTGAACAAAATTATTGTGGGAGGATCATCTCATCAGGAGAAGAAGAAAGTTCCTTGTGCAGGGTAGAGGATTGATGCTTGGTATCCTTCAGCAGATAGAGATCCCTATGCACAACTTAGAGACATAATCGAGATAGAATCCAGAAATCAAATTTTTGCATAGGTATCCATGTTGGTGACGATCGTGGGCTATGAGCTTCTTGATTTTGGATCAGATAGTATCAGAGAAGTTGCATTCTTGACCGAGACACTACTTCCATAATTGTGAACAAAATATTGCAGACTGCAACATGGGAAAAGAAAGCAAAGATAAGTTGGAAGACTTTAGGGCTAGCAATGTCGAGCTTTGAGAAAATAAAGAGAGCTTGAAGGAACATGTTAATATGTTTAACCAAAGGATGGAAAAGATGGAGAAGCACATGGATACCTTTGCCAAATTGTTTCCATTTATCAAGAAGAAGTTTGAAGAACATATACACACCCTCACAACAGTAATGTTAGATTGGGACAAACACAGAGCACAACTTGAACACCTTGGTGAGAAGGTCATCTAATTGGATTTCAGGCAAGAGGAAAGGTTCACGCAGATGATGACACAACTGCAACGAGATTTGGTAGAAAAGAAGAATTCCTTGGAAAGGATTCAAGGAGATGTCCAAGAGAATAGAGGAGCAAGGAAACCTTGCATTACCACTATAGATGCTAGCACCATGACAGAGGCCACCTTGGTAAGCTCACCTTTCGTAGACACCTCTCAAGAGAAAATTGGTGAATTTGAGAAGTATACCAGGGGTATTGGCTATAAAAATCTAAGGAAAATGGGTTATGATGGACAAGAGATAGGCAAGAGGATACAAGGAATATTAAGCCTCATCATAGTCACACCCTAGGAAAATCATGAAGGCCTAGGATTTTATGGTAGAATTAAAAATTCCATCACCACGAATACTATTTTTGTGAAGGAAATATATACGCTAAAGTTACCTTTCTCACCAAGAGAAGGAGAAGAAGAAGCGAGTGAAGGTGTAAAATCACCACCACCTCAACCTTGTGGTAGATTGAATGAGAACAATGATGAGGGGAGTTTGCAGACTCACCTCACACCTACACTCAAAGAAATCAACAAGAAAATAAAGCAAAGAAATAAGAAGAAAAAGACCAGGAGGTCCAAAAAATTTCTTGTTTTTCATTGTTGCAAGAAGAGAGGCCATACCATACATAGTTGTTGGTATGCAGAGGCATGTTATTTTTGTGGAAAGAAAGTCCATTGTGAGTTATCCTGGTGGAAGAAGCATGCCATGTTCCACAGGCCTAATTTTTCCCAGAATTTGAATGGCAAGAAGAATTCTCTAGTCCAACAACACACTCAGAGGCACATGGAGAGAAGGAGTATGACAATAAATCCTTGTATCATCCATGTGAAATTTTTCCACCACTACAATTTGAGTGTACATTGGGAAGTGAAGTGTTGACAACTTCACCCATAGCTTCACCCCAAAAACAGAACAACAAAGAGAAGAGTGTGGAGAGTGAAGAGAGTAGGAGGTGAAGAGATACATGCATCTCCTATTAAAGGAGAAGATGTTTCCCAGATATTTGCAGTAGTACAAGAGGTCATCCTCAACAAAGAAGCAAGTAGTTGTTTGATGGAATTGGGAGAGAGCTGAAAAGGAGATCAAGCATGGGATGACATCTCTTTCATAACCTGTTGGTTGAAGAATGAATTTCCAGGGGATGGACCAGCTTACCTATGACCAAGAAACCTACAACCAGGATGTAGGGGTATCCAAGACAGTGATTCAAGTGACATACTTCAAAGATTTGTTTCGTTGAGGATATGCAATTGATCCTAATAGAGGAATGCAACCACACTTCCCTTGAGTATTTTTTGTGTGATGGTAGCACATTGGGGTCACACTTAGCAAGAAGACCAGGATGTGACTTGGATTCCTTGACAACCAAGATGAATTGTCTCTAAGTCAGAGAGGGAGATGGGAATGAGTGTGGAGTATAGAGTTTTGGTTCGAAGATTAAAAAAATCCAAGAGTCAATGATAATATTGTTTCACTATGGGAACAAATGAGCTAGTACCAAAGCCAGAGCCATATTCAATGACCCAATCCAATAGCTAGGGCCACGAGCCAGAGTTATAGTTGAAGCCAGGAGAATGTGTTAAAGTCACGTTCTAGAGAAGTAGTCAACACTAATCCATATTGGTTTCCTCGAGATTTTGGAGACAAAAAATCCTCTCAATGGGGAGGTGTGATCCAAAATGGATCTAAACTAAATAATGGATAAGACTCAGTACCTAAAAAATAAATTGAAAATTAATCAACATCATGAAAACCATGTAAATGCAAGTTAACGTGGAATAAGCCAAATAAACATGGAAATGAAAAGTTGAAGAAAATAATTAAAGAGACAAGGAAGAAGATACGATGGAAGGTTAAGGAATGGGAAGTGAAGATCAAAAGTTATTGGTCTTCCCTTGCCCCTTATATCTCCCTATTTCTTCACTCTCACTCATATTCAAAGGGATTGTTGTTCAAGGAGAGGAAAGCATTTTAAACTTGCAGACTTGACAAGAGAAAGAATAATGAGCACCATTCAACTGGTTTTCCCAATTGGGTTTTAGGGTAAAAATATTGTTTTCAGTGAGTTGTTTTTACTATATGCGTGATGAGTATCTAGTTTAAATTATTAATCATGTTTAGTTGTAGTTTGTTGGTTATCTATAAATGGTTGCACTGTATATCATTTTAGTGGGTGAGTAAGCAATTGTTGTGTATTCTTTTATTTATTGTGTGTGAGGTTTTTCCTTTCAAGCATGTTGGGTTAAAGGTTATTATCAGTCAAACAAATAGTTATCCTCTATTGTTTATTGAATTAGGAGAAGGGAAATATACAATTTTCTTTCTGAAGCTATTAGAAAACTTTCCAATCATAATTTTATCTCTCTTGTGAGTCCCTCTCTCCCTTTGTGGTGAATTTCACTGTTTGGCTAATGTGGTGGAGTTCCCACGCACCATTTTCTTCTCTTGGATAGGCTAAACCATCAGAGGGTTGCTTTCCTCTTTTGTTGGGCATATCCAATCTTTGATGAGCCATTTTTCTCCTCTTTCTAGCCATTCCTTGATTGTTGGGTGTCCCACCATGTTCCTTTTACTTGCTACAACTAATTAGTACTTTTTTTAATAGCTCCCACAACCTCACTTTGCTTCCCAACCCAACCCATGAATTATTCCCACTGTCTAACATGCCCACAACTTTATACTAGTAGTTAGGTGCACCATACATTTTCCAACTGTTGTCTAAACTTTCCCATGACCTCGATATTTCATCTAGATTCCCCACACAACATTATCTTGTTTTCCATCGATCCCACGTTTTAAACACCTCCCTAGGAATTCCATATTTCATTTTCCCTTTCTATTTAACGTACCCACAAATTCACACCAACAACTAGGCACTACATGCAATGTTTAATTATTGTCCAAACTCCACACAATCCAATCCTTATGTCATGAAGAAACAAGGATGTGTTTCGCTTGTTGAACCCTAATCCACCTTGAGCACTTGGTGTAACGCCTCATCATTCCAGGTAAGTGTTGTGGATAGTCTATGACGATGTTTGTTTCAGGAATATGCGTGTCCTTCTTAACACCGGGGAGTTTAGACCCAGGTTTCATCTAGAGTTGACCAAAAGAAACCCCAAAGCATTGGCGCATCAATATCCATACAAGGCCGAAGAAGGTATCACCCAAGATGCAATGAGGATCACAGAGACCATCTAGTCTTGTGACAGGGATGAAGGATTAAACACACAGGTATCCATTTGAGATGGAATTCATGCACTCCATTAACATCTACTTACTATTTATCAATAAGTAAAACAATACACACACATATCCAAATGACACATGAATGACACAAAATATATCACAGTTGATGCATCTTTATTATTCATTCCATTCCATGGAACACAAGAATACATTAAACAAAATATATTCAATAGAAACATAGTCTCATGTCCTCTTTATAAAATTATCAATATTTACAACATATTGCATCCTGCACATTCCCTAGACCTCAGACATAGGACAGAATCAGACTTATATTTAGAAGCTATACAATAATACAAAGAATCAGAATGAGTGTGAGACACACCAACTCAATGAATGTTTTATGTGAGTGTCTAACTCTCTAATCATCTAACTCTATTTTTGATGTTGTTGCTTCCTTTTATGTATTTCTCTTCTCTAGCGATTTTTCTCTTTCTTCTCTTCTCCACTCGCTCTACTGACAAATTTCCTTGCATGCTTCTAGTGCCTTCATGCAGTCCACATAGCCTTATGGAATCGGAGCAACCTTAACATCCTCCCAGATCATCTGTTTTTAGCTCCACAATCATGTGTGTTGTTGTTCGTAAGCATTTGAGAAGATTTCTTGAAGATTCCTTTCTTGATTTTCGGCGCTACTAACAAAAATCAGACCTAATTTCATATTTCATATATTGGAATTGGATCACAATATAAAAACTTGGTCCAGTGTGCACTTCTTGTCCTTCTTTTCAAATTTATCTTAGGTGCATGCAAAAATGGAAAGGGCACATACAAAAATAGGAAAAAGTTTACACAAAACTTAGAATGAATGTGCACAACTTCATTTTTGTGTGCACACAAAATTAATCCAAAACTTTGGGTGCCAACAACCCCCCACCACTATTACTTGGCTCATCCTCAAACCAACACCTTCATGGAATGACCTATAGAATTTGAGTAAGATAAAATCATCCTCATCGACACCCCAAAGCATCAAACCAACATGTGGTTGAATTAAGGTTTGAGTAAGAGAAAATCATATGTTCAAGTTGTAGTTGCAACTTGACTTAGGTCCTAGAATGAGTCAAGCAAGCTCCATGGTGAAATATAGAGTTAGAGTGCATGTAGATAGATGCTTGACCCATTACCTTTGATGGTGTCTGTGGAGGTGAATGAGGGATCTTATTAAAGAACACCATCAAACATTGACCCCTGAAAACAAGTTAGGATCCATCAAGAGAGAGAATTAGTCGCTACTTTTCTTTTTGTTCTGGTAACAGAAGAAAAATCCAATAATCTCGGGCTTTCTATTGTTGGAGATGTTAGGATCCATAGAAATATGTGAGAGTAGGAGCCAAGTGACTAAACTGGATGAATTATTTTGGATTGGGTGCTCTACCATTGGAGGAGGATCCAAGCAAATAGATGAGAGTAGTGATCCTGGAAAGTAAGAGATTAGGGTCTCTCCCTATAAGCAAAGGTGATGATCCATGGTGACAATTAAACCAACTTCACTCTTAGAGAACTCGTAAATTGTCGCATCTTCGAAAAAAAGTTTAGGGAACTATGAGGATTGGTGTGGTACCTTTCTCGAAATTAAGAGGGACGGCCCGCATCCTAGCAGTTGATGACCAATTGTAAATCGACGTGAAAACTGAAATGTGGTTTCTTGGGCTACTTGAATGAACTAGAAAGGAAAGAGTATTGAAATTTTTCTAAGCCATGCCATGGATGAGAAGATGGAAAGAGAACAGGGAAGATTTGAAAATGAAGGTTAAATGGGCGGAATTTCCAAGTGAATGATAGAGGAAGTCATAGGACGGTGTGGGAGAGAGTGGGGAGTGGAGAATTACTCCAAAATGAGAATAAGGTAGGTGGTATATATATATATATATAGTGGAGAAATGGGGGAATGGTAAGTTGGGTTTATAGAGAGATTTAATGGGGGGTGGCCTGGAGAATAAGTAGAAAGTGGCGGTGAATCGTCACACATGGGGAGATCAATTGTCAGATCCACTGTACTTGGTGATGCTTGTCGGGGATTGTGGCAACATAACTGGTTGTGTACCTGTGGCATGTGAAAGCTTCCCAAATAGAACTGTGTGACTTTTCAAATGACAGAATTGCCATGGAAATCAATGAATCCCCGCATGAAATTGTGGTCAGGTCCAGAATATTTATTAATGGAATAACAACAGCTTGATTTGGAAATATGGGGAATATGAAAATATGTCAATCTATCGAGTCTTCATGTGCGATATATGTGGATTCTATGTTGTAAAAAAATTAAATTCTATTGACTATAATATATGCTACATGTTTTACATCCTACACTAAACTTACTCTACAAACATTCAAATCTTAGAGAGGGAGCTAGATGATAGTTGACCCCTGTGGGCCGTAGTACACCTTCAACCTACTAGCATTAATGAGTCCCTTGAGAAGTTATCCTTGTAAGGTTGTCATCTTGGTGGCACCTACTTCACCGATACAGACTAGCTAGAAAGGACCCAACCACAACATGTGTAGCTTTCTAGGATGTTGTAAATATTTTTTGTCATATAATAAAACTTAAGATCCACGTTGGATAATTTTCTAGCATATTTTCAATTGTGTCATTCATTTTGTATATCCTTTTCAACCACCTCGATAAACCCTACCAACATTTATTCCTCGTCTAGTTCCATGGTTTCATATAACCTGTGTTGAAGGGACTGGACATCTATCATCTGGGTTGCTAGAGTGACCCAGAGGCTAGGAACCACAAATTCCAGTGGCATAACCACTTATTTTAGGCCAATCTAAATAGAATATGCTTGGTCAATATTTTTCACATTGTTTGATAGTCCATAATATTGTTTGAATCCTCTGATCCCAGTAATCCAGCTACACATTACAAACTTTGGTTAAATCATCCTCTAAAATTTTATTAAAATCTTCAACCCTACCATTTTCTTGAGGGTGATAGGGACTGATCTTATAGTGATGGATCATGAACTCCTGAGTGAGTTTTTGAATGGTCTTGTTAAGAAAATGTGACCCCTGGTCTCTCATCAACATCCTTGGATATTTGAATCTGGTGATGACATTTTCAAAAATGAAGCGTGTCATCATTTTTGTTGTACAATATTTGACTAGTGCGGCTTCGACCAATCTAGTTAGGTATTTGGTCATGTTAATAATTTAGCATGCCCCTGTGAAATGTGCAAGTGGATTGATTAGGCCCACACATTCTCATTTTTTGAATGGATCTAGCGTGGTCATAGGAAATAAAGGAAGCTCATATGTCCTATAGGGATTTCTAATCCGTTGACATATGTCGCACCGCTTACAATAGTTCTTGGAATCTACAAAAAGTGGGGGCCATAAAATTACTAAGCATTGTAGCCTTACCTACATTGTGGCCTCCAACAATAGCTTCATGTGATTGATACAAAATGGTTTCTCGTTCATGATCTAATGCACCCAGCGCATGATGCCATCTACACCAAACTTATACAACTATCTGGAAATCACTTGATAATATGCACTACGGGTCACCAGTTGATGACGTTGAGCCAGAGTATACCCTATGGGAGCCTGGCCATCAATTATTAATTACACTATTTCAGCCATCTCATCTAGCACCACTATCACATGGAAGAGTTGCACAACAGGGACTTCATCATTGAGGCTCTTACTAGCTTCACTAGTCTCGATTCGCGACAGATAAGTTGGTCCAACATTATACTTTCTCAGCTTAACCAAAACTTCAAAATCAAATTATGGGAAGAGAAAAAAATAGCATCATATTCTACCTCCTAACATCGGCTTGCTGACCAAATATTTGAGCGCGGAGTGATTTGTAAATAATTTAAAAGGGGTCCCCAGTAAGTAATGGTGAAACTTTTGTAATTCATATACCATGGTGAGGCCCTAGTTCTCTAATGTAGTATAAATATTTTCTACATCGTACAACTTGTGACTGGAAAAGTATACTTGATGGTCAATATTACCCTCACCCGACTACACAAGAAACGTGCCCAACACAATGGATGAAGCATCAATGTGGAGATGAAAAACATTAGACTAGTCAGGGAAAACTAAAATTGGTGAAGTGAAAATCTTCTCTTTGAGAGTATCTAAGACTTCTTGGCATTCCAGTTTCCAAATATACTTAGTGTCTTTGTGAAACATATTTTATAATCGGGCTGCAATATGGGCATAATTCTAAATGAACTGTTGGTAATATCCCATATGACCCAATGTGGCATGCATCTTCTAAACTGAAGCGAGGGCCACCATATCCAATATGGATATGATCTTAGCTTGATCCACTAACAATCCATCCTTGCACATGATGTGGCCCATTAATGTGAAAAATGGTGTACAAAATATGCATTTCTACAAATTAAAGGATATATGTAGTCGGTGGCATCAATATAGCATCAACCAAAGGGCTTGCATATGTTCCTTCATCAAATTTAATATTGTTCAATCATATAAATAGACTTCAATAAACTTGTGTATGAACTCCTTGAAAGTTACGACCTCTCTTTGGGAAAATACTATCAGGGCATTCTCTAAACCAAAGGGAATTATAGTGTACATGAAGGACCCCCATTCTATCACAAAGGCAGTTTTAGATTGATCCTCCTCTATGATCTAAACCTGATGATACCCTAAAAATCTATATGTAAAAAGGTAGGCTTCCCGAACACCAACATTTTCCAGCGCCTCATCTGTGAAGGGTGTCAGGAAAGGGTCATGGACATAAGATACATTGAGATTTCTCATATATACATAGATTCGAATGTCACTGGTCCTTTTGGGTTGCACAACCATGGGACTAATCTAGTCAGATTCCTCCATAGGAATAATTATCTAAGCATCCAAAATATGATCTAATTATTTGCACACATTTTCCTTATATTTGAGATTTAATTGATAAGGCCTTCTCTTGACTGGTTTTTCACTCAATTTGAGTTGAATCTTCATGGCCCCCAATGATCCTAGAATGCCTTTCATTTCATAAAAAAACTCCAAGGAAACAAGTACATGTATTCCTTGAGGATGTCAATAACCTGAGTGATTGTCTCCTTATCTCAATAATATCCAATGATGGTCATCTTGGGTGCTTCCTCAATGTCCATATTATGTTTCTTGGTTTTAATCGATCCATTATATTCTTGGGTAATCATCTCTGTCACCTTACCCTTTACCATGCGCTCTCCTTCAGATTATTTTATCTGGATTCCACATGGGTCATCGTCATCAACATTATCCACATCGATCCTCCAATAATGTGCTGCCTCTTTTAGTTTTTCCATCGAATGATGATATGAGTAGACCACCCTAGTTGTGGTTTCCTTTGGCTGCCGATGGAAACTAAAATCTTTAATTCAGAGGAGCACCTCCCTTTCAGCCATATATTCTTCTGTGAAGTTGAATGTCAAACAAAACTAGGAGCACACATGGGTCCACTCAACCATTTACCTCATGATATACTCCTGAATTTACCAGCTTCTAAGGACCATATCCATAGTGTGGAACAAATGATGGACCCATTGGGATCAACAAATATTCTTAGAAGTCCAAGGTTTCTCACAAAAAGAAATTTGTTCTTGAGGATCCTTAGTACCCTTGTACTAATTGGCCAGTTTGAAATCAGTTATGGGATGGAACCAAACCTTTATCAACTCATCTACATGTCCCCAACTTTAAATATTCATGTGATGTGTCTCCCACCACCACATAGGCGTCCCTCAGACCACTACATACATTGCTCGGATCCTTTATTCTATAGAGATGGTTTTTTCCACTTGTACAAGGAATGCCTCTATCATCCATATCCCATCAAACCATGGGGAATCTCATAGCTCAGACCCTATCTAGTGTATTATTTTCATTATCCTCACACATTTGTGAGTAGAGACCTCATATAGTTTTTTTTTACACCTATCCATGGCATCTTCATAATCAGTTTCATAATACTTAACACTTCTCTTGCTTAATTCTCCATCTGCGTTGGGGTTGATGATCTTATAGATGTTTTCAATAGTTAGGCTCCATGCATCCTCATCCATTAGCTCATTGTATCTATCACCTTCATATGGATCTAGTGGTGTGACCACGTGCAAGGTATCAATATCAAAGGAAATATGCATCTTCTTAAAATTCAACACTGCATTATTGTCAAATTTCCATTCAATTCCCAACAAGGTAGGATATGGATTCGACTCATCCATAATCTCTATGACCTCAAAGTTAGAATTTTATTTTACCCCTTCTATATTCACTCCCACCTTCTCTAGTTGACCTATGGGGTAGATATTGTATTGGTTTTCCAACCGGAACTGGATGGGAAACCCGACCAATTTGTGTTTACCCATCACCTCCGAAACTTATTTGGTATAATATTCACATCATAACCTAAATCCAACATGATTCCATCCATTTCATAGCCACTAAGATCTACTATGATTTTGAATTTGGATGATTTCCTCTTTTGCTTGCTAACCTGGTACACATCTCTTTCTGGCACAAGGACTAATACGGTTTCCTCCATTCCTTGTTCCCTCATGCATGTAGCTAATGTCTATGTAGACTTCATTGCAACCTTAGGATCATTGAGAAGTCAGCAGCAACATCGTAAGAAAGTACTTACTTGGTCTTCGGTATCATCTTCGTGACCCAAGTCATGTAATACCTATGTGTGCATTGCACGTTGTAAATCCTCCAGGCATCGTTCTTCATGTTCTCTCAAATCAGTGCATCACAACTCATCCTATCTATGATCTTCTTCCAATGACCTTTTTGTCACGCATTGTATTTATTATGGCAGATGAGCTTCCTCCAAAGATCTTTGTGTCATACACTGCAACTCTTCTTGGGAGAAATCCTATTCTAGAGACCTTTGTTTCACCCTATGCAATTCTTCCCATATCCATGCCTCCTCCAATTACCTTTGTGTTTCATGTTGCACTTCTTCATGGATCCAAGCCTCCTCAAGTTATTTGTGTTGTGCACTCCAATTATTTTTGTACTCTTTCTTCTTCATTATCCTTGTGCACGTTGTGCATAAACTTCTTTTTTTTTGAAACATCAAAATTAGGAGGGGGTTGTGTTTCCTTTCTAATATTCTCCTCTGGTTTCTGACCTAATCCCTCACCATGCTCAAATTTTTCTCATGTCTTTTCTCCTCCTCAAGTTACTACCCAGACATTGACTTTTTCATATTTCTTCTTATTTTTTCATGGCTTTGCATGCACCATATTTCAATGCATCTTCATTTCTTCCCACTTATTCAAGAAGTGAGGATAGACCTCTATGGCATGTTCAATACTATAGAAGTATGCACAAAGAACTCATGGTTTGTTACAAAACCTTGACACCTGACCAATTTATCCACAATTGAGACAAGTGGGGGGTTTGTTCCCCCCTTCTCCATATTCTCGGTCACGACTGCGCCCATATCCTCCTATGGGACCTCATTGGTATCTTCCTCTCTCAGCACCACCATGATCACAACCCTTATGTTCTTCCTATACCCGGAATGCATCGTGGGTATTGTCTTTCATCATTTGGTGGGATCACTAGTTATTGACATCGTTTCCCACATATTTACAGAAATCACAAAATGAAGTATGATGCGTCTTTTGATACTTTTGAAAAGTTTGGAAGCGAGGTGGTACATGGCCCCACTATCAACATATATCCTATGATTTTTTCTATCTAGTTGGGATTGGACTCGGCGTGCCTGTCGCCATATAATTCGAAAGTATAGGGAACTCATCCTTGTGATTCCCCTCAGCACGACATGTGGTACACCAAACATGATCATGCACGGCCTTCATCTTTTCCATATCTTGCAAATGCATAATCAAGTTGGTCAGTTGTGACTGCACCTATTCTAATCTCATCGATGTCTTTGACCCTATTGGTCTAGCTTCTAGGCACATTGAAATTACTACCGCCTCTTCTTGATTTGTCACCTTCTACTGGGTGTGAAGGACACGGATATGGGGAAATGACCCCACAATAACACACTCTTTATGATGCACGCCTTGGATTTGTAACTTCAACCTGTCCAACAAATTTGTCAACCATTGGTCATAATACCACACGATTTCTCCTTGTTGTTGCTTAATCTCCTCGATCTCAATAATACACTGAGATTCAAACTTGGGATTTTGAAATTCCTTTAGTAAATCCCTTTTCATCTCTATCAAAGACCTCATTCTCCCCACCAGTCCAGTGGCCTTGTCCTTCATGTACCATGTCAAGGCTCTATCCCTAAATGTTGTTTCCAGCTACGCAATCTTTCTCGCTTCATATGTGATCCTCTTCAGAGACCATATTACTTCACATGTGAATCAATGTTGTTCTGAGTCATATTTACCCATTCTCTAGAACACAGGTATCCCCAAGGTCCTATCCCGATTCACCATCATCACTCTCAAACCAACTCCTTTGATTTGATTTTTGGTTGTCAAACTCCTTGCTACTGATAATCCTTTAGGTGAAATGGTGTTGGCTTCACCTTCTTCTTCACTCCTACCTTCTCTTCTATCTTCTTTTACTTTGTCTCCTACTCTGATCGCCTCACTATATGTTGTTCTTTCTTATTGATTGAAAACACATAAGGGGTGGTTCAAAGGGGTTGGGGGGGGGTAAGTCTAACTCCTTCTGAAATTTCTTATGAGGGGACTGTTATCCCCGACATCTAGGGATAACTAGGAGATCATGTCTCGAGGCCCACATGGTCCTAGACATGGAGTACGAGAGCAGATT
>SNQJ01S0034512.1:56014-69784 GCA_010110895.2 Picea sitchensis
TAATTAATTCTTTTTAGATTTTCCTTAGTATTAGATTAGGTTAGATTAGATTTTATATACTAATAATCTCTGTCAAGAAATATCGTTGCAGGATCAGAGTACAAGAGAGACCGATTCTTCAAAGAAAACATGCTTTCACGATGTTGCATCACCTCGGTGCAGCACTATTGGCTTTCACGATGCCGCAACACCACGGTGCAGCACTATTGGGTTTTTTACGATGCTGCAACACCACGGTGCAGCACTATTGGTTTTCACGATGCTGCAACACCACGGTGCAGCACTATTGGTTTTTCACGATGCTGAAACACCGCTGAGAAACACTGGTAACTCTCTCCCTGATGCTGAAACACTATTGTTCAGCATTTTCTTTCCCATCCCCAGAATACTCCAGCCCGCCATTCCCCCATCATTCTTATTGCCGAAACAACTCCGTCCAGCACTTGTTTTGTTTTCCCTTTTCCCATTGCTGAAACACAACAACCCTCCTCCCGTTGCTGAAACACCGTTACCAACAACCTTTCGTCAGTTTTTCCAATGCTGAAACACCACTGTTCAACATTCTTCATTCCTTCCATTCCAGCCATTTTCATTCTTCATGTCTGCACGTCATGGATGTCTGCACTTTTCCTCCTAAAACCTATGGATATGCTCAAGGAATTCTTGTATGAAAATCCTTCTCCATACTCTCAACTCCTTCAAACAAATTCCTTCACTGGACTTATCTGACCTTGACTCATTGTCTCATATATCCAACCTGTATGCTCATAAGTCTTCATAGAAGTGATTTGCAATTGACTCTTCTATGTGTTATATAGGAGAAATTTCTTAATGAAATGAAACTCATGATGGCATGAAACTCACATGCAACCTGTTATCCTATGTTTACTCCACTTTTATTTTCCCTGTAATAATTAATTATCCCTATATGCAACATGTTATCTTATGTTTACTCCACTTTGCTTTTCCCTGTAATAATTAATTTTCTCTCCGATAATTAATTGTTCCTGCAATAATAAATTATCCTTGCATGCAACTCGTTATCTTATCCCTCCAATAATTGATTATCCCTACAATAATTAATTATCCCTCCAATAATTGATTATCCCTATAATAATTAATTATCTTATGTTTACTGCCACTTTACTTCAACATGCAAGTTTTTTCACTCCTCCTTTACTTTGACATGCAACTTGTTAACTCCTCCTTTACTTTTTCAATAATGGCACGCAACAATTAATTATTCAACAATTAAAATTTCAATAATTAATCCCTTGTTTCAACCACTTTGACTGGTCAGACTTCTTGATGACCTTCTAGAGGCTTCTAGAATATTCTTGAGGGTCCTCCAACTTCACAAAGCCATATCTCCTCAACCATGAGGAACTACGTGGCATACCATATATCACTGGAAATGGCATGACACATATTATCCATATATGATAGTATTACCTTTAAGTATATTGGCCTTCATGTATTTATGCCTCGATCAACTATGGCTTCCATGACCATGACCAACCTATCACTGCATCCTCTCACATAGATCATATACCAAGAGCACCTCTCAACATGTCTCTACCAATCATGTCTCTACCAAGAATGTACCGAAGTCACCAACATACCATCACAGATATGTTCATGTACCATACCATGTACCAAACTATACCATGCATCAACCATGCACATCAACACATGTACCATACCATGTTCCAAACCATGCACATCATCATGTAGATCAACCTGTACCATGATATGTACCATAAAATGTGCATCAACCATGCACCGAACTTGTACCATTTCATCAATAATATACAATATCATGCCATACACCATGTACCATATGATATGCTAAACCGGTATACCAATAGTGTACCTCAACCAAGTACCATAATCACCAAGGGTTGACATCAATATCTAATATCACTCTCCAAGGGTTGAAATCAATGACAACCAACTATCCAAACAAGTTGTCCAACAATCTCCCTGACATCAATCTCTAAGATCACTCTCCAAGGGTTGATATCAATGACAACCAACTGTCCAACAATCTCCCCCTTTTGCATTGATGTCAACACTTAGACATGGAAACACCATGCTCATTCTCCCCTTGTGACCATCGCTCCTCATCAATGTATCTATATCTCCCCCTTTGACATCAATGGAAAAGGGTATCTTCCTTGGGGATGCTCTATGTGTCTTCATGCCTATGTTCTTCTAATTCCATTTAACATCCTGGGAAAAAGGGTAACTCTCTCTCTGGGGTTACTCCCCTTGTTTGAGATTTCCTTGGGGTTGCTCCCCCTATTAGTAATCCTATAATGGTGCTTCCTCATGTACATCTATAATAAAAATCATTCAAGTATTTTAAAAAAACATTCACTGTCTCTAAACTCATGCTCTCATCCACTGACATATATCTATCCAATCATGCCAAGCGTATTACGAATCCATCTTTGTCCATGTGACCCATACTGATCGTGACTCTTCTACACAACTTTTCAAAATAATGACCCATCTATCACTTCAATATTATAAATACTTCTCTAAATCCATTGCAATTGATCATCATATACCTGCATCTAAAACTGAAAAAACTATGCCCACTCGTCTACCCAATAATAAATCAAACTCTACAAATATGTAATGAATATATTCCTTCCTGAATATGTCCTCTATGAATCTCTACATCAAAAAATGTACTAATGATATTCCTTGTGTCGATCAATTGATATTCTACATACCTACATGGATATGTGTTCTAAAACTTGTTGCTTAACCAACTAATCTTTTCATAGGATATCCTATACCTCTATCATCAAAACACTCTAAATCAAACATCTATAACACCACTCTGAAACAATTCATGGTGTCTAAAGGATATATCTCTGAACTGTAACAATTGTTGCATAGACTCCCCCTGTTGAATATTCACATTACCCGAGATTGTCCAAGCCAGATGGCTTAGAACAGTGGAGGAATCTTTCCTAATGTGGAGTAGTCTTCTTCTTTGTCTGTGGATCCATCATCCTCTTGAATCACGATAATTTATTCCTAGATTCTAACATCTTCCCTTCTTCATGTGGATTCATCATGATATTTTTCTACTATGCATCCTGAGAGTGTGATTTCTATGACATGTTCTTCCTTTACCTGCTCCGCATTATGATCTTGCACTACTGCGGATTCTGAAAATACGATCCTTGAGACTTGATGTTATTTCACTTTCTTTTATAGACTCTCTTGCACTATTGCAAATCTTGCGATCTCTGGAACCTGTTCTTCATTCATATACTCTTCTTATATTTCTTTTCTTTTCCAAACCTTCTTATTCCTATTATCAATGTTTTCATTCATGGATGGCTTTATCACGCTTTAGAAATTTCGATCTATGTGACCACAATTTTGGAATTTGTAACATTCAATATTGTGAGGAGCCACATAAGCACTACTTTCTTGAACATTTCTTCTATATGCTCTGTAGTATACAACTTTATGTCCAAATTTAGAACAATAAAAACAATAACCATAAAATAAACTTTGATACCTATGAGTATATGATTCTCTCCGTGATGTAGTCCTTCTGAATTCATGCCTTGGCTGATGACATTCATAGTTGAATCTTATTTGTTGTCTAAAAGTAGATGGTCTTCTTGAAAAGGTATCCTTCCTCTTGGACTCTTGTTGACTATGGTTCCTTCCTTTAAGTACTTATGTGTAACTCTTAACCTTTTCTTCATTCTTCCTTTCCAATAACATGTGACATTTCTCTTCAACTTTCTTTGTTGGTGATGTGGATGCTTCTTCAACGTTTTTACTGAGCTTGACAACTGTTACTCTCAACATGAAAACTTCTTACTCAAGCTTCTCAACCTCTTCTTCTTTCTTCATCATTTGATTCTTCATGACTTCTTCCATTCTCTTTGCCTCTTCAAGTTGGATCTTTAAGGAGATGATTTCTTCTTCAAATTTTCTTTCTTGTCAACTGAATTCTTCTTCATGATTCTTTTCCTTTTCAATCTCAGGATTGTCTTCTATTTCATTGGGATTTTTTGTCTCATCACTTCCAATATTCAAATAAGGGAATTCAATTTCAATATGTCCAACGTCTTCACAATTAAAGCAAAAATGCTCACTTCTGTTGACTTCTTCATCACCTGAGTTGTCACCTCCTTCATTTTCTTTTGTTCCTTGACTTGCATAAATATCATGTAGGTTGTCCCAAATATATTTGGTTGATTCACATTGTCCCACTTTGGTTTTTATTGAATCAGGTACTCCTTCCCTAATAAAATCCATTGCTATATTAGAGTTCCTTTTCAATTCCTTCTTGGTTGCAGTCTTCAGAGGATTATTTGTAATTGCATACCCCATCACAATTGATCACCAAATATCACATCCATGTTCTTATAAAAATGATTTCATTACTTTTCTCCATATTTCATATTTCAGACCATTTTGACCATTGAATTGTGGTACTTCCATCTTATACATATCAATTATTTTCATGATCTACCTTCCAGTGGTTATATTGCTTCTTGAAGGACCAACTCTAACACCAATTTTTGGAATACTAAGAGGGGGCGGGGGGGAGGGTGGGTGAATCAGTATTAACACTTTTATCACTTTTAACCACAATATGAAATCTTGAATAATCAAAGCATATAAATAGTTACCATTCAACATTTTATCATCTATGTTTAGTATATCAACAATGCATAATAAAATAATCACAGATACATAGTACACCAAGATTTATGTGGAAACCCAATGCGGGAGAAAACCACAAAATTATTTTCTTATATGTCAAAAGAAATACATTAATAGGAAGCACCAACTTTCCAATTTTCTAGCTCCAACTGGAAGGAGGCTCCAACCCCCTAATTCTCAAGCCCCAACTCCTTGATTTACTAGATACAACTAGAAGGAGGCTCCAACCCCCTATTTACAGGTTTAAACGTAAACAAATCTCCAACTTCCTAATTTTTTGGCTCCAACCATAAGGAGGATACAACCCCCTTTCCTTGCCCCGTCCAACTGCCCTGAAATATAACTGTAAACAACCCTATCACTACCACATCAATATATCAATGTCCCTCTCATTAGACTGATATACATGTTGTTTCTATTCATACCTATGTTGTTTCTACTAATATTTGTGTCGTTGCTACTGATATCAATATCTCATAAAGATTGCAATCACACATACCTCATACCAAAATCCACAAAAGAGTTATTCTAATCAAGTGATTATAACTCACTGAGACATACATGTTCATGATTTCTTCAAAATAACTCCCTAACACACTCAGGAAGACATACCTTTAACCTGAAGCTAAAATGAGTTCTTGATCCCTGACCTTCTTAGATTTTTCCTCATAGGTTCACGACTATGTGTATTGTCTGCCCGTGGGTATCTATGCTTTTCCTTATGCAGGACGTGGATGTTCTCTCTTTTCCTCCTAAAACCTGTGTATATACTCAAGGAATTCTTGTATGAACCTCCTTCTCCATACTCTCAACTCTTGCAAACGCCTTCCTTCACTGGACTTCTCTGACCTCGACTCACTGCCTCAAATCTCCAACATGTATGCTTAGAAGTATTCATAGAAGTGATTTTAAATGGACTCTTCTATGTGTTATATAGGAGAAATTTATTAATGGCATGCAACTCACATGCAACATGTTATCTTCTCTTTAATCCACTTTGCTTTTCCCTATAATAATTAATTATCTCTCCAATAATTAATTATTCATGCAATAATTAATTATCCTTGTTATCTTTTGTTTACTCCACTTTGATTTTCCATGTAATAATTAATTATCTCTCCAATTCCTGCAATAATTAATTATCCTTGCATGCGACTTGTTATATTTTGTTTACTCTGTTTTGATTTTCCCTATAGTAATTAATTATCTGTCCAATAATTAATTATTCATGAAATAATTAATTGTCCCTGCAATAATTAATTATCTTTTGTTTACTGCCACTTTACTTCGACATGCAACTTTGTTAACTCCTCCTTTATTTTGACATGCAACTTGTTAACTCCTCCTTTACTTTTTCGATAATGGCATGCAATAATTAATTATTCAACAATTAATATTTCAATAATTAATCCCTTGTTGCAACCACTTTGACTTGTCAATCTTCTTAATGACCTTCTAGAGGCTTCTATAATATTCTTGAGGGTCCTCCAACTTCACAGAGCCATATCTCCTCAACCATGAGGAACTATGTGGTGTACCATATATCAATGGAAATGGCATGATGTGTACTATACACCTATGATAGTATTACATGTGAGTGTACTGACCTTCATGTATTTATTCCTCTATCAACTGAGGGTTCCATGACCATGACCAACCTATCACTAGATCCTCTCACATTGATCATATACCAAGAGCACCTCTCAACATGTCTCTACCAAGAATGTCTCTACAAAGCATGTACCGAATTCACCAACATACCATCACAAGATATGTGCATGTACCATGCCATGTACCAACCTGTACCATGCATCAACCATGCACATAAACACCTCTACCATATCATGTGCCAAACCATGCACATCAAATTGTACCATGATCTATACCATAACAAATGCATCAACCATGCATTGAACCTGTACCATTTCATCAATGATATACCATATCATGCCATACACCATGCACCATAAGATATTATAAACAAGTAATACCAATAGTGTATCTTAACCAAGTACCATCATCATCAAGGGTTGACATCAATGACAACCAACTATCCAAACCAATTGTCCAACACTATCCTTGACATCAATCTCTAAGATCACTCTCTAAGGGTTGACATCAATGAAAACCAATTGTCCAAACCAATTGTCCAACAAGAACATGTGCTTCCTCCTAAGAGGTCACGAGTTCAAATCCATAGGGGGGTAGGGTATGTATACATTTGTATACTTTAGCATTCAAATTTTTGCGTGGAGGGGTCCCTTATCCAAAAACTAAGGGGGTATCATACACCAATTTGGTGTCTGGCTTGGTCATGACCTTAAAATTAGATTTATTATTATTATTATTATTATTAATTTCTTGATTTTTCCTTAGGACACTTTTGAATTGAAATTTTCTCTAATGTCACCCGAGATGCAGTGAGGATCACAGAGACCATCTGGTCTTGTGACAGGGATGAAGGATTAAATACACATGTATCCATTTGGGATGGCATTCATGCACTCTATTAACATCTACTTACTATTAATCTATAAGTAAAAAAATACACACACATATCTTAATGACACATGAATGACACACAATAGATCATAATTGTTGCATCTTTATTATTCCTTCCATTCCATGGAACACAAGGATACATTAAATAGACTGTATTCAACAACAATAGAGTTTCACGTCCTCTTTAGACAATTCCTAATTTTTACAACATACTGTGACCTACACATTCCCTAAACCTCGGACATAGGACAAAGTCAGAATTATATTTAGAAGCATTACATTAGTACAAAGGCTCAGAGTGAACGCAAAACACACCAAATCAATGAATATTTTATGTGAGTGTCTAACTCTCTAATCATCTAACTCTATATCTAATTTGGTTGCTTCGTTTTATATCTTTCTCTATTCTAGAGCACTGTCTCTTTCTGCTCTACTCAAGTTTCTCTATTGAAAAACTACCTCGAACGCTTCTGGCACCTACCTGCATTCTGTGTAGCCTTCTAGAATTAGGGCAATATTAATGGCCTCTCCATCTCATATTTTTTCAATTCCACAATCACGTGTGTTTCTAGCCGTAATCACTCAAGAAGATTTCTCTGTGATTACTTTCTTGATTCCAACATGCAGTGTCTTGATTTTTGGCACTACTAACAAAACTCAGACCGATGCGCATATTTCATATATTGGACTTGGCATGCAATATCAAAACTTGGTCCAACAGACCCTTCATGTCTTTATTTGTGAATTTATCTTAGGAACGCACAAAATTGGAACAAGCACGTACAAAACTTGGAATAAGCGTGCATAAAAGTTGGAATGAGTGCGCACAACTTCGTTTGTGCGCATGGAAAATTAACCTAAAACTTTGGGTGCCAACAGACTCCATTTCCATACATCATTACAACATATTGGAGTGTTAGAATCTACGTAAGTGTATTGACTAATTTGAATTGTATTAAACTATTATGGTAAATAAAAATATTACATAACTCGCTCCTACTTCAAAAGATCTAGTTTCTCGTTCTCGGCCATGAAAATAATGATGTCAGTTTCATAGTAGATTAAATGGTTTGCATTTTACATTTGGAATACTTGGTTGTTAGGACATTGTGCACCTTATTTTGTTGTTGGTATGCCATGAAATGTGATATGGCATCAAGAGACAAAAGGTGTTGATTGCTAAGTGTTATTCCTCTGCCCTTTTAGTCATTTATTCACTATACAAGTTTGGGCATCCAAGGAATTTCATGTGACCAAAGTGTTGACATACATTGGTGCATCTAGTTGGAATTCAAGCATTGCATTACCTAGTGTTGATTGGTTAAATCCAAGTCAAAGTCAATATCTATTTGATGATTTGAGTATTGTTGTCTCTATCATTCACTTGGTATAGCTCGACACTTAGATAATTGTGGACAATTAATTAGAACAAAGACATTGTAAACCATCCACTCATGAATGTAGGAAAGTTAGTGTCTTAGAAGTTTGTCTATTATTATTTTTCCTTAGGTGCGTGAATGTGCACATTGAGTTGGGAATTGCACCCAAATATTGAAAAAATGTATTGAGGGAGGACCATCTCATCAGGAGGAGAAGAAAGTTCATTTTGCGGGGAAGATAACTGATGCTTGGTAGCCTTCAACAGATAGAGAACCATATGAAAAACTCAGAGAAATAATTGAGATAGTGTCCAGAAATGAAAATTATCCATAAGTATCTATGTTGGTGAAGCTAGTGGGATATGAGCCCCTCAATTTCATATAAACCATCCATGGAACATGGGGAAGTATTCATATGGTTTTCCATGAGTGCATTTCCTCATAAAATTATAATAATAATCTAATTTTAAGGTCACACAACCAATCCAGACCCCCTCATTTTTAGGACATGAGACCCCCTCTACGCAGTGATTTGACTACTAAAGTCTACATAGGTGTACATACCCTACCCCCTATGGATTTGGAACATGTGAACTCTTTATAGGAAACACATATTCTTAACCATTAGGCCAATTCAAGTTGAATTTTACTAACAAATATATATTATATACAACATATATTATGTACAACATATGTATAACATATATATCATAATATACTGTCGGGATCCTTTTTTGGAATTTTTGTGGCTTTCCATGGCGCAAAGGTCCTATGATAAGTTGGATCCCGAGTGATATTGATATTATATGTCTAGTTGAAACATGGGATCATGAGGATTCTAAGGTCCCTAACATGGAAGGATTTGTCTTGTGGTCGGCATGGAACGAAAAATCCCACCGTAGAGGGATAGGAGGCATAGCTTGTTATATTAGAAAGAGCATTTCCCCTCACATTCAACTTCATAAGATTGACCCTCTTAATCAATACATATGGATAGAAATTTCAGACACCAATGCTAAGAAGATGTATATAGAAATTTGTTATTTTGCACCTATAAATTCTACTTTTTATAAGAAAAATAATCTAGATAAAAATTGTCCCTACAATAATTCAGAACAAGATATTTATAATTTTAAAAATGAAGGTAATATCCTCCTGCTATGATACTTTAATAATAGGAATGCAACTAAATAATCTACTCTTTTAAGTAATGAATCCAACCATAATCCTTTATGACTAGACGAGGACCTTGTTTTATCTAATAGCTACAAAAGAAGCTATGGAGACCTAATTGAGAATTTGTTTGGTACTGAGTTGGTCAAGCTCTGCAACTCTCAAGACCTAATAATTTGCAATGGAGTAATGAAGTGGCCAAACTCCAACCAAATGACTTGTATTCATGGGATAGGTAGTAGTGTTGTAGATTATGTGATATCTAATATCCTTGTTTCCAACCAAATAGAAACTTTTAACCTTTTAAATGACCATGATCCTGACTCTGATCATAAAACTTTAACCCTAACTCTAAAATTTTCCATGCATAGGAGCACCATTAAAGAGAATTATGATAATCAAAGGAATTTGCGCTTTGACAAAAGAAAAGTTGACATTTTATTAAAGGATTTAAATAGTAAATTAAACCTCCTAACTTATAAGGACAACATTGAAGAGCTCTATCATAATTTTACAACTACCCTTTCCACTTCTATTAACAAGTTCTCTTTCGAAGTGTCCTATAAAAAGAATAATAGAACGACCAACCCTTCGTATGATAAAGAATGTAAAATTGCTAGGAAAGCCATTAGGGATGCTTCTAATGAGTCCTTAAAACTCGATAAGATCAATACGTACAAAGCCCTAATTAAAAGGAAAAAAATATACTATATCAATAAAAGACAAGAGAAACTTTCACAACTATACAAGTTGGATCCTAAGAAGCTTTGGAGCCAAATTCTAAAACACAATACTAAAGAAAATAATAGGATTCCCTTAAGGGACTGGAATTCCTACCTTAAAATTATTGACAAGTTCCCTAATCCCATGGACACCATTCCTATTGTCCCTACAAAGGAATAATTTTTTTCTTTAGATGACATAGAGTTCGGGGTTAAGCAACTTGAAAATGGGAAAGCTAAGGACATTGAAGGATACTAAGCTGAAATTTTTAAAATCGGAGGGCCAATCCTTATCCCTCAAATACGCAAACTCTTCAATTTAGCAGTCAAGAAAGAATTCCCTAAACCCTGGATGCAAAGCCTCATTGTTCCTATTTTTAAAAATGGGGATAGAAACATTCCCTCTAATTATAGGACCATTATGATTAGCCCGATTTTAGCCAAGCTTTATGGAATTATTTTGGAAAAGAATATTAGCCTTTGGCTAGAAATTCACGATAAAAGAGCTAAAGGCCAGGTCGGGTTTAGGAGATATCATTCAACTATGGAACATATTGTTACCTTTAGGATGATTACAGAGGAGTTTTGCAATACTAAAACCAATCTTTTTTGTTGTTTTGTTGACTTTAGAAAATCTTTTGGCATGGTTCCTAGGAAAAACCTTTGGAAAAGGTTGGAAGAGATAAAAGTGCCTCTTGAGTTGAGGGTTGCTACAATAAGGATGTATGAGAAATTTATTTCTAACTTTAAAAACACTGAGGGTTGGTCAAAAGAGATTAACTGCAATATGAGATTCAAACAAGGTTGTCCCTTGTCCCCTACCCTTTTTGGCATATACATTGACAAGTTAGAAGAATGCTTGGAAAAAGAAGGTTGTGTCAGCCCTACTCTCAATGGTATAGTCATCAATCTTCTTGTTTATGCCGATGATATCATTCTTATGGAAAGGAGTCCCCATGATCTTGAAAACCAACTAAGAATCCTCAGGGATTTTTTCTCCAATATGGGTATGACTGTTACTATTGATAAGAATAAGGTCATGATTATTAAATCCAATAAGATCCCTTATGATACCTGTTATCACTAAAATTTCATCCGCACGTGGCGACAAGAACTCAGCATCGTCAAACAACAATGAAGTCATTCATGGCCCTGAATTAATCTTACAACATTCAAAAAAGGTCAAAAACTATACAAAGTAGTGAAAAATTGAAGAGCGCTTTACAGAAGTTGGGCGCGCATGCACATGTGCGGAACATAAACGTATCATGCGTGCATACGCGCATGATGCGTGGCTGTTAGCGCAAAAAGACGCGCACCTGCTAAACGACGCATTTATTGAAGTGGTCAGCCTCCCAACCACTTATGGATCAGCTCCCAAGCCGATTTGACCCTCAAATCTGAGCTAAATCCGCATGGTAGGCTGGTCAAAGACCTAATAATGCCCTAAATGGCCTCTTTTCACACTACAAGGCATTTACACAAAATCCCAAAGCAATGCTATAAAAAGCCATGAATGCACCTCATTTTCTCAAGGAATTTCATGTAATGTTATGCTGCCTATATTGTTTTAAGGACTCAATCCTTGACAAAAGCACATTGGCACCATTTCATTGAGCAATCCACCTCTCCATTGAGTGGATTTGCAAAGGAGTTCTTTCACCACCATTTTCATTTTTCTTGTTGTAAGGAGAGCAAGTTTGTGAGGGTCCAAGAGCCTTCCCTTGGAGGAAGAAGAGACTCATAGTCCCCTTTCTTCTTGGTGCTTTGATTTCATCAATATATCAGCCTAAAAACATTGGTGATATTGGTCTTTTTGTGTTTGTTATCTCTTTATCCATATGCTTATGATTTTAGTTTTTATTAGTTTAATTCTTGCTTATAGTTTTGTTTTTCTTTCTCTAACTCTTTCCTCTACAGCTGTCATGCTCAGCAAGACCCATCTGGGCATGTAAGCACCTCTTATTTTCTCACCAAGGTGACGAAAAGGGTGCAACAGATTGGTGACCATACTGGGGAAAGGTATCAAATTCCTACCTCATTTGGGTTTATTTTTCTCTTCTTTTAGTTTGATTAACTTGCAGGTGCATAAACTGGCCTAGGCCGACCTGTCAACCATCCAATTCAGAGGAGAATTGAGAGAAATCCATCCAGATTTTTCTTTCTCGACCATTTTTCATAGGTACGCGGGTATTCCACCCCACAGACGTGCATCGTGCGCGCATGCGCTTAACTTATAGCCTTTCTCTGCACGCATGCGCTTTTGGACCTATCTCTATTCGCATGTCTGCGCTCTGTGCGCCTCTGTCTGCACTGGGGCCGCACATTTAAGAAAAATTTCACATTGTAAGTTGTTGGGATGTGGGGAAGGCCATTTGCCTTCTAAAAAATGATGTTAAGCATGCTCTAAACATTGCACCACACTTAGTCCCCCCATCATATAAAGGGGTTAGTCAAACACACATAGGCAGTTAGGAGGATAAAAATCAATTTCCCTTCTTTGCTTTTTGCCACATGGATGACTTGTTTTGACTTACAAGATAAGGTGGTAATCATTTTTAATCACATCTAAGCTTACATTGGGACTAGAGGTTGAATTACCAATCGCTTAGTATGCTCTTCTCTCGCGCCTTCAAGTGACCTTGAGAATCAGAAAAAGATTGGGAAAACAATTTCATCTCCCTTAACAAAAGTTTAAAACCTTTAGGACAGGACACCGACCCTTTTTGGGACCCCTCTTAGTTTTCTTTTTCAAACATATCTTAATATTGTAAACGGGCCCATACATGCCCACATGTCACAAAGATAAGATAGTGGTTGAATTTCTGCTTTCTTAGATCAAAACACTAGGGAAGTTTAAAGGTTACGGGCCCATACATGCCCACATGTTCAATCTAGGATAGTTTCAAGCTTTTCTAGATTACATCACCATAGGGAGTTAAAGGATAGTAACGGACCCACATGTCCACATGCTAGCTTCCTAGGGCTTTTGAATTACGCAAGGTTGTACCAAAGGCACTTAGTTAATTAGGTAATCAAACTCTTGTAAGGACCAAGCGAAGTCCACATGCAGCAAGGTGACATCTAATTCACTAAAATTGGCACACTTTCACTCACACACAAAAGTCACTTCTCACTCACATAGCTTCTTGAAACGTGGAGGTCAAAGTAAGTTTCCTCCAAAAGGATTCTGAAAATACCCCATCTTTTCTTGATAGGACTATCTACTCCCATTTTTAATCAACGAGGTTGGTTTGCACCCCCAACCTCACAAAACAACTTCATCT
>SNQJ01S0034513.1:0-34750 GCA_010110895.2 Picea sitchensis
GCTACACCATTCTGTTGAGGATTGTAGGGACAAAATTCTCTGAAGTCATTTGAGGTGAACTATCCTCCATTATCTAACCTCAAGGTATTTATCTTCCTTTCATAAATATTTTCTACAAGAGCTTTGAATTCTTTGAACTTGCTAAATACTTCATCTTTTTATTTCAAGAAATAATTCCAAGTCTTAAGTGAGAAATCATCAATAAATGAAACATAATATACATACCCACTAAGTGAAGTAGCTGATATTGGTCCACATACGTACAAATGCACGATGTCCAAAACTCCTTTGGCTTTGATGTCATTGCCTACAAACATATTCTTCATGTTCTTGCCTTGTGTGCATCCCTTGCATTTTCCTTCATGATCCACCTGAATCTTTGGAAAACCTATTACCATCTTTATTACGATTGGTAATGCTTTGTAGTGTAAATGAGCAAACCTTCCCTGCCATAGCTCACCTAGATTTAGTGTGTTGTGTATTAACATTGAATATGAGTGTCCCTTTAACTTGTATAGACCTCCTTCTTTGACACCAATCACAATAGCATCATCAATAGTATTTCCTCTTGGCCACATTAGAACTTCGCCATCAATAAAAGTGACTTTGAATCCTTTCTCTTCCAACGCTGAGATGGAAATGATATTTTTCTTCAAACCGGGTACATACAATACATCCTTTATCTTCAAGGGTTTTCCAAAATATAACTTGTAGGAGATTTCTCCTACTCCTTTGTTGGGATACTGATAATCATCATCGAGCTTCACCTTATGAGGTGAATCTTTCTGAACCAGATTTGAGAGATAATCCTTGTAAGAGGTCATGTGCTTAGAAGCACCACTATCAACTAGCCATGTGTCACTTCCATGAGTCACTGTTCCTGTAAGATCTGATATCAATACATGTTCTTCACTTGAATCATAATCTTTTGTTCTTTTTTGAGAAGGTTCATCATCTTCTATGACATGAGCATGATGTCTCTTATTTTTTCCTTTTCTGGCCTTCTCTTTCTTGAGAGGAAAATTTCTTTTAACGTGTCCCATCTTATGGCAACAATAACATTTCTAGCTAGAGTAATCCTTTTGAGACTTTCGTGACCTTTGAGACTTCTTGGGGGGGTGATCCTCTTTCCTTCTCTTTCCTTTTCTTACATGTACTACTAGATCTTAATCATCATTGCCCAACTTCTCTTTTCTTGTTTCCAATCTAGCTTCTTCCTGAGTGCAATCTTCCCATAGCCTACTGAACTTTGTTAGCTTTCTTCTAGAATAGATTCCTTGAATAAATGATTCCCAAGATTTTGGGAGACCATTCAATGTAGTCATTACTAGCTTTGCTTCTTCAACTGTGTCTCCAATAGCTTCGAGATTTTCTTTGATTTGAGACACCCTTGTGAAGTAAGATTGAATGGTTTTTGAATTCCCCATCTTCACATTCTTGAGTTGTGTCCTCAAGGTCATCTTCCGGTTGATATTCTTGCCTTCATACAATGAGGACAAGGCATCAAACATTTGTTTCAGGGTCTTCAATGATGAGACATGTGGGATCAAGTGATCCTTGATAGAATCTACAATGATCCTTTTTTCCTTAACTATATTCTTCTTGTGCTTTTCCTTAGCTTCATCTCCCTCTGGATCTGCAACTTCTTCAATAAAACCTTCTAGATCATTTCCTCTAGAATGAGCATCACTCTATAGTTCCATGCTCAGAAGTTGTCAGCACCCACCTTGGCGAAAAAATATGATAGAAAAAATAATATTTTGTAGAAATGAAATTTGAACTTACCAGTGGGTGCGCTATGCCAAGGATACCTCCTTTCTCCAAGAACAAACTTCAACTCAACCTTTAAAAGCTAGACACCTTGACCTAGGGTTTTATGAGGAAAACCCTAATTTCTCAACTCAAAAAATTTGCAGGTATGATACGAGGAATAAATGTGCCCTACTTAGGTGACCTTCTTGGTGGGTGCAACAAGTGCTCAATGAGCTTGACAATGGGGGAAATTGAGGATCTTCCTTCCAGTAGTTAGACTGTTATGAAGGAACCATCTCTAAAACCATGCCAATATTTTGATATGCTCATTTAACCATATACAATGTCACATCATTGTCACCCAACCATTGGAATTCACATATGCCACCCTCGAGCACAATAACCTTTTCTTAGATAGAATGATTCCGACAAGTCCACACTAGAACCAACAGATAAACCCTAACAAAAGCCACCATTGTTGCAATAACAACACAATACCAATAGAGCGTACCTTTACCAAGAGAAGGAGATACCAGAAAGACTTGCACCCTAGCTTCCACTGCTACTCCTTAGACTTGCACCCTAGCTGCTACCACAATTTCTCCTTAGACTTGCACATTGTTTTGTGAGTGAGTGAGAGTGGCTAAATGAGCTAGGCGCCTCCTTATTTATACTAGATTTTCCAAGTGACTTTTCCAAGTGGGGTTGACTTCTCTTTATGGGGCCTTATATTTATTTAATGGTTCTCTTACTCCCAGAATACTCTATTATAAGTACAAAGGTTACACTTGGAGGCTAATACCTCCCACAACTACCAAAACATCAACACCTCCTTAGTTAGTTCCCCAATATATTGGGTTGAGTACTATTGTTTGACTCTAAATGAATTTCAAAGAGCTATAACACCTGACACTCCCTTGTTCCTAGGACCCAATAAATTTTTTCGGTGAGATCACCCATGAAAGGTACCTATAAACCACCTCATACTTCTCTAGACAACATGAAAACCTACTCTACTACAAGCAAGATGGACATCATGGAAGATCAACTTAGAAAATTCAGGACAAGATAGTTGGGTTCAATGAGAAGGTGGATAAGAAGTTGGATGAGAAATTGGATAAGAAGTTGGATGAGAAGTTAAACAACTTCAAAAACGTATTGACTAAGCAATTGATAGGTATTCCAACTTGGGGTATACTAGAAGAAAACCATTGGACTGCACATCACATTGAACCACACCAGGAAGAAACTTTTAACTTTGGACTAGTTAACCACTCACAACTCGTTTCGGGGTATGCACAACAATAGATCAATGGATAATAACATATGGCACTATTCTCCTAAGGTGGAACAAAAAAAGTTTGATGGTTTTGATATGTCAGGATGGGTCACTCAGATGGAACATTACTTCTCCCTCTAGGAGATCACCAATGACATGATGAAAATCGAGGTGGGGCTCTTGTATCTATATTTAGAATGATGGAAATGGTGGAAGTGGCATAAAAAATCATATGCATGTTATATCATTTGGAGTCAGTTCATTAAAATTGTCTATGCACAATTTGAGAAAGATACTCACTATTTGTGGTGGCTTACCAAGTTATGCCAAACATGATCAATCACAGATTTTATGGTAGCCTCCGAGAAATTAACCATATGCATATAGAAATTAACAGATTCCTTCTATAAATAATTTTTCATTAGTGGCCTCAAGGAGGATATTTGAGCACAAGTTATAATGCAATGTCCTATTACATGGTTGGAATCCATGCAAAGGGCCTTAGAAGCAAATACAGTGATCAAATCACACAAAAAAAAAAACTTCATCCCCGCACTCATCCTCCCTAGGGTACTTCCCCAAGTAAAACTCATACTCATCCCTTGAAAGTACAAAGGTTGCCTCTAGTGGAAATCACAGATCACCAAAGAGGAGGACATTGCTATAATTGTGATGAAACATATGCTCCAAGTCATTGGTGTAAAGAACATAAATTTTTCCAAATTGATATGACCACTCATGCCTTGACCAAAGACATAAGTATCAAAGAGACCCCAGAGTTACAAGTTGAAGACATGAACACTCAAAATCAGGAGGATATCGAACCTCCATTCTCTCATGAAGAAACACTTTTCTCCTTGCATGCATTATCAAGAATTTTGTCTCCACAAACCTTGAAACTCACGGTTTGCATCAAGCACTAGAAATCCATAGTCTTAGTTGATAGTGGCAGTATTCATAATTTCATTCACAAAAGAGTGATAGAAGAAAACCATTGTTTTGTACACTAGGTGCACAAATTTCAAATCATGATCGCCAATGGAGGTATGATGAAATGTGGGGGAAGATGTGAAAATTTTAGACTCCATATGGGATACTATCAGTTCAAAAACCATCTATTTGAAATCGATATGGGTGGGTGTGATATAATATTTGGGGTAGAATGGCTACGTTCATTCAGAATAGTCACCATAGATTTCAAAGAAATCTATATGAGTTTCACTAAAGAGGGTCGTGTACACACCCTTCAAGGGATTCAAGAAGATCTCCTAAAATAATCAACTCTCATCATATGGAGAAGTTATTAAAGAAGGGCCACTTTGGCATTATTGCCCAATTTAATGCCATATAGGTTATGGATAACCCAACACAAGAAATCCACCTAGTCTTGTAGCTATTCCTTGACAAACAACATCAGGTCTTCGAGAGACCAAATGGATTACCCCCTTCTTGAGGAGAACATGACTATGACATTCCCTTGATTCCATAAATTCAACCACCAAATGTGTGTCCTTATTGTGAACCTTTTTCACAAAATAATGAAATATAAAAGATGATTCGCGAGCTATTGGAGGCATGGGTCATATGTATAGTACAATCCCTTACTCATCACCAGTAGTCATGGTATTAAATAAGGAAGGCACTTGGTGCATGTGTTCTGATTTTTGGGCTCTCAATAAGTTGACAATCAAGGACAAATTTCTCGTCCTTATTGTTGATTATATCCTTAATGAGCTTCATGGAGAAAATTATTTTACTAATCTTGATCGATGTTTAGGATACCACCAAATCAGGATGAAAGAGGCAGGCATCTCAAAGACAACCCTTAGAACACATGAAGGTCATTATGAGTTTCTAATGATGACTTTCGGCATTTTCAATGTTCCATCCACTTTCCAAAGTCTCATGAACAATATTTTCAAACCCTTCCTACACAATTTGTGCTATTATTCTTCAATGATATTTTTATCTATAATAAAACATGAGAATCACACATAGATCATGTTGATAAGTCCTTGCAACTCTTGAGAGACAACCAATTATTTGTGACGTGCTCCAAATGTGATTTTGGGGCTCATGATGTTGAATATTTAGGTCAAACATTGTAAGTCAGAAGGGCATATGAGTTGATCCAAAGAAAGTGGAAACTATGTAAGATTTGCCCCATCCCAAAACACTGAAGAGATTGAGGGGATTCTTAGGACTTACAGACTACTACTGAAAATTTGTGAAAAATTATGGAAAACTTGCATATCCCCTAACTTCACTCCTTAAAAATAATGCCTTTGTTTAGAGTAAGGTAGCAACACATGCCTTCTCTGCTTTAAAGGATTGCATGTGGACTACTCTAGTATTAGAAATACCTGATTTTAATAATACTTTTTCTTGGAATGTGATGCTTCAGGGAGAGGTCTTGGAGAAATATTAATGCAAGAAGGATGCCCCTTGGTATTCACCAATAAAACATTGTGTGACTACAATTTTGGAAAACCCACATATGAGAAGGAAATGATGGATATACTTCATGGAGTGGAGACTTGGTGCTCATATCTCATGGGGAGGCATTTTCAAATCAAGAATGACCATCATAGTATGAAGTACTTGCTTGAAAAATGGTTGTCTTAACCAGAGCAACATAAATGGGTCCCTAAGATGTTGGGGTATGATTATGAGATCATATATAAGAAGGGTAAAGATAATGTTGTGGTTGATGCTTTATCCATACAATTCAAGGAGGATGGGTCACTCTTTGCCTTATCATTACCAAGCCCAGGATGGATCGAGGAGGTCTACAAGAAATGACTAGCAAATGAAACTTTAAGGAAACTCATCCAACGGCTTCAAGTAAATCCCAACCCACATAAAATTTATACATGGCAACAAGATAATCTACAGTATAAAGGGTGCATTGTTCTGACAAAGGATTTGACCTGAAAACAACAAGTCTCAAAGGAGATACATTCATCACCGATAGCTAGTAGCTTTGGATTTCATAAAACCTATGAAAGGAATAAGCGTTCACTCTTCTTGGAAAACATGAAAAAATATATCCAAGGCTTCGTAGCATACCATGACACTTTCCAAAGAAACAAGGGAGAGACAATGAAGATACCAGGGGAATTGCAACCATTACAAATCCCAACATAGATTTGGATAGAAATTTCAATGGATTTTTTCATTGGACTCCCAAAAGTAGGCAACAAATAAGTCATCATGATGGTTGTTGACTATCTTTCAAAAGATGCTCATTTTTGTGCCCTTGATCATCCTTTCATTCCTTCCTTAGTGGACTAGGCCTTCATGGATCATATCTTTATGCTACATGGTATGCCCACTTCCATTGTCTCAAATTGGGACCCCACATTCACCAATAAATTTTTGGAGGAACTATTTAAACTTTAAGGTACACAACTGAATATGAGAACTACATATCATCCTCAAAATGATCGTCAAACATAAGTGGTCAACAAGTGCCTAGAAACCTATTTGAGATGTTTTGCTTCTGAAAATACGCACTGATGAGCACAATGGCTTCCCCTCGCTGAATGGTGGTACAACACCACTCATCATGGAGCTACCAAAATGACACCATATGAAGTTGTTTATGGCCAAAACCTCTTATCAGTGGCATCCTATGTACCAAATACATTCATGGTTCATATAGTAGATAGAATGCTTCACACAAAAGAAGCCATTATCTGTATCCTCAAGGACAACTTGTTTATGATGCAAAATCAGATGAAACAACAAGTTGATCAACATCGATATGAGTGTTATTTTAATGAAGGGGATCAAGTGTTTCTTCGCATATATCCTTATAAACAAACATCACTAAAAGATAAAGTTCCGTAGAATATAGCTTCGAAGTTCAATGGTCCCTATCAGATCATACAACACATTGGTCAGATCGCCTAGAAGTTGGCTCTCCCAACCCAGTCCAAGATTCATCTAGTGTTTCATGTGTCATGTTTGAAGAAAGTTGTGGGATCAAATTGCAAATTGCAGACCAACTTTCCATAACTTGATGAAGAAGGTTCCATTTGGCTCCAACCAGAAGCAATTTTGATCCATTTGGATCCAACTAGAGAACTCTAGTTGCGCCAGTGAAAATTCAAGGAAGTATTGATCTAGTGGAAATATATGCAACCAGAAGATGCCACATGAAAACCCACAGTGATTCTACAACAAATTCCTCTCCTTCATCCTTGAGGACAACATTGCTTTCGAAGGGGCAGGGAATGTCAGAGTCCTACCCTAACCCCCTTATACTTTATTAATGTATGATGCCACATTCCTTGAATAAGACCCATTAAATAGTTAGTTAATAGGTTCTCATTGTAATAAATGGTCCCTTTTAGTAATAAGGACCAAATTAGTTGGTTGACCCTCATTATAAGGGTCCCATAGGTAGTTAACATTCTCTATGAATAACTATATTTTTTTTCCTTGGTCTATGAATAACTATATGTCAAGTAGAAGGTTATGTATTGTTTAGTAAAGGATTGTTATTGTATTTGGAGAATTGTTCTTGGAGGCTTCCCCCTTGATTAAAGAGGCAAGTGAACATAGATGTCTATTTTCATCTCTCTTTTCTCTTGTGTTTTTGGGTTTTTCACTACTTTTTGTGTGATTGATTTAAAGTTTTGGGTTTAAGTACATTATAGTTTCTTGGTTTTCCCTAGTTATGGTTTTGGAGAGCTAGGGTATTGTACTATATTTGGGATGATGTCGTGGTATGTACATGGAATTCAACTTTGTAACACATACATATGAATTTTTCATCTATCCAAAATTGTCTCTATTGTAGATTTGATTTTGAACTATCTTTATCTCCATGGTTTAGTATTTTCTAGAAATTGTATGTCTTGTTGATTTGACATAAGTTAAGGATGAAATTGTTAAGTGATAAGTACCATTAATATTGAAGAAGATAAGGTATATTTGCTACTATATTTACAATTGTCATAAAGTGAATTTTAGATCTGTTTTATGCATGATAAAATTTCCCTGGAGGGTTGAAATTTGTTGGCACACTTTGGTTTCTTTTATCTCGAATTGCCTAGTTGATTGGGTTGTTAAGTGGTGAGATATTGTCTATTGTTTCTATTGTTTTAATAGTATTTCATAAAAACCCTAAGGATGAAAATTCACAAGGTGAATATTTGGGAAACCTCTAGAAAAGAGGTGAAAATTTTGAAGTTGCATTAATTTCCTGAGTTCAAGAAATTTATACATGTGTGTCTCATTGATTCATGCAATATATTTAATTTGTCTATCCTATATGTCACATGCCACCATTCCATGAATGTGGATTTATGCATGATAAAAAAATCAATTTGCAATTATAATTCATGCCATTGCAATTGTTCAATTTAATGTAAGCCACAATTGCCATGGCATCTCCCAGTGGTTGTTTCTATTGTTTGGAAAAAATATCCTATAGATTTGTTTTTTGTAAGTAAAATTTGTATTACCTTAGAAAACCAGCGAACCAATACAAATGTCAAGGTTTTCCACCTGTTATGCCATACATATGGAAACTAGAACTGGCTACAACATAGAGAAAGCATTCATGTTTGTATTGTAGTACAAGAGTAAATGAAAAGAAAAAAATGAGCCTATAGCTATTTTGGACATATATATATATATGACATGCAAAAATAGAAATTAAACACTAGGCAAACCTAGATTTCTATCGCCACTAGAAGGTTGTGGCCAAGCTGGAGAAAAAAACATAAGGTTGGTTGCAAGCCGAGCATCTTCTCTTGAAAAACTCGCTTGAAAGAGAATCGAAGAAGGAATTCAGGTGACGACAGAGTATAGTATGATGGTGAAGTTAGTTGGCATCATCTATTCTCAGGTCGCAGATGAGCTGCAGGTTCTCTTATGAGAAGTGACATGAGTTGGGAACCTCTGGTGCTGAATCTGCAATGGGTTGATGCTCAATTCCTGGTTGACCGTCTTCCTGAATTCTGTCATCATGCAAAGTAGGAGGAATCTCTTCCTCGACTGGGTAATTATCCATAACCAAAGTGGGATCGACATTAGTCTGATAAGATGAATGGACAAGAGAAGCCTTGTTGGCATAGGGGAAGAACCAGGGTTCAACTCTTCAACAACGCACCAACAAAATCCTAACTACCAGCCCTTTTGGCAACACATGCGAAGAAGATGAAGTCTCACCCGAGGTAGAGGTAGGGGGGTTGTAGGACTCAAGTGTCTACAACCTAGCTGGGATAGATATCAGTGATCACAATACTTAACAGAGAACTTATCAATTAACATCCATTAGTCTTAACCCTTGTTCACATCACAGGTAAAAACCCTAATTACAGAACGCGCAGTATTCAACAAGATCTAAGCATATCTAACCATTCAACACATATCATTAAACAAATCTAGCATTCATTCATGTTATTAAGAACTAAGCTACTACATCAGATGCATCTAACATATATAAAGATTCAACACTAAGAATAAATCACATCAATAACACAAAGCAATCACAACACAGGATATACGTGGTTCACCCCCAGTGTGGGGCTACGTCCACCAACTCTTCACCTTATTTATTATCGTCTTTCAATCTTCTTACATGCAAAGAACCACAAAACCAACTCTGCATAGGACAAGATATTTTCACGCACTCGCCAAATCCTCCTTCCCCGAGTTAGGTCACAACACAAATCCTTCTTACACAGTTTGCACCCAAATCCTCTTACAATCACTTGCACTTATCTCTGCAAGTATTAACACATAGTATGTACAAAGCCTCTAGATCCGCACTAAGTTGATTCTACTAGGTCTAGTACTTGTTACATAACCTATATATCTATTTATACATTAAAAATGGGGCCTAAACATGGGTAAGACCCATGGGATGACATCCCATACTCATTACATAAACCCTAAACCCAAAAGACCCACAAAAAGGGGGCGAGATCCCACGATCTCTACTTCGCCTGGGTGCTCTGTCTTCGACTAACCTATCGAAGTCCGAAAAATGGTCAAACACGACCAAGTTTCTCCAAAAATTGGTCGAGGGCCAACAGGCCTCCAACACTCACATGTGACTCATCTCGAGTCACTCTGATCTGGGAAATTATGCTTCGAAGGCCTTGATCTTGGCTCAAGATGCCTCAACTTGTTGTTTCGTCAGGGCATCCTGCTCAACAAACTCCTGAATGACTCTCTCAGTGTCAGGTTCTTCCAAGTGTTGTTCCACTATGGTGACCACTTGTTCCTGCTGTGCACCTTGTCCCTCGATCTCCTCAAAAAGTGTGTAGGTTTTGTCAATGACCGATTGAAGTCTCTGGGTCACTTCCATGACTTTACATTGGATGGCATGAACTTGTTGTTGAACTGTGCACAGTTCTTGTGACCTTTTCATCTTCTCGATCGCTGACAGTAGCTTCAACTGTGCTTTAACTGTCGTTTCTTGTTTTTTTTCTTCCTGGAGCTGTGACTCCAATGTCCTTATTTTTGGGTCCTCTGCAAGGTGCTCATAGGCCTGCGCACTTCGATTGATGAGTTGCTTGCATTCTAAGGCCAATGCCTTGATTATTTCGACTGTCTTCTGGAAGTTTCTTCCCTCTGATCTCACACTTCCTGCAGAGTTCTTGGCATGGCTTGTAGTTCCAGTTCTGTGACTCTCACTTGAATCTGCTAAATGGATTGAACGAGCTTCCCCACTTGGCTCTCAGTTGTTTCCTCTTCCATATGTGCCAGGCCCAAAATGGAGTGAAGTTCTCTAGTGACTTCTTCTTTAATGCCAATATACTCCGCAAGTAGATGTTATTTTTCCTTCTCGATTTGCGCTCTATCCTATGCAAACTTTTCCTGGAGGTCATCTTTCTCTTATTGTGCAACCGACATTTCTCTAGGGATTCCTATTTTTCTTGCTTCAATGACTCTATGGCCTATTATTTTTCTTCCTATACCTGACGAAGGCGAGCCTCTATCGCATCTTCTATTCTGCATAGTTGGGCAAGCTCATCTCCTACTTCTATGCCCCCTGCTGTCAATGACGCAGTAGACACTGCGTGGCTCGAATAAAGAGCTGTTGGATCATGTTGTCATTGATGCCAATGGTTTGATTGATTGATGTCATTGATTGATGTCAAGTGATTGATTGATGTCAAAGGATTGATTGATTGATGATTGATTTAATATAATATGTGCGATTGATTGATTGATGATTGATTTAATATAGTATGTATTTTCCTTGATGTGAAGTGGAATCATAGTCATATGATGAAGAAGATGGATCAATGAGTCGGCTATTGATACATGATGAAGATGGATCGATGTGGTTCCATTGGTATATGATTCATTGTTGGAAAACGTATATATGAATCCATTATTGTCTTATCATGATTGATAAGGTGTACAAAATGGATGAACTCCATAAAGTGGTCCCTTTATGGTGAAATCCCTCAATGGAAGACGCTTACTAGATTGAGTTATCCTACAAGAATGGCTGGAGGGACCCATGCTTGTATGAGGAATAACGAGGATGAAGATCAAGGAATTGTTGGTGAAACTATCCTAGATGGATATAGTGCTTTTCATGCCATTTCGTGGTATGTGGAACATCACATAATTACCAAGGAGAGTTATGGCCATAAGAAGTTGGAGACCACGTGTTTGGGTAATGGACCCAAGTTTGTTCTGATGGATAACGCATGAGTTATGATATATTTTCAGATAATACTATTCTATATGGATAGTACATTTCATTCCATTTCTGGTGGTATAGAACGCCATAACTCCTCACGTTTGAGAGTTATGGCTCTACGGGTTGGAGGACCTCATATGTCATCTAGAAGCCCCAAAGGTCAAAAGTAATCAAAGTGGTTTAAGAGATTTTAAAAGGTAAATAGTAAAGTGAAGTGATGAGTGTATTATAATTCAAAGTGAATAAAAACAAATTATTTCAATAATAATTTTAATGGAGAAATTAGATGGACCTAAACCCTAAGATAAGGAAAGTGGGGCCAAGTGACCTAATATGTTTTTAAGGAAGCTACTTGAGAGTATAAATAAGAGGCAAGGCTCTCTTCATTTGAATCAATAATTTGGAGCATATTAACTCTATAGTGTCTGAGATTTTAGCCGAAATTCGAGGGAAAGTGAAGAAAAGAAGTCCTAAAATGCAAGGAAGGATAAATTCTTTGAAGGTGCTTTCTATGGTACGTTATTTTCAGGTCATCTCACCCATTTTCGCTATAACTTTTTCTATAATGATTCAGATCCGGAAATTACTATGAAAGTTAGAAAACATATCCAAGCATCTGTGGTTCAAAAATAAGCTTGTGTCGCTGTATTTTGAGTTAACTCTGTGAAAATAGGGTTTTGTGGCCACCAAACTAAATAAAAATCGTGTGTTTCGAAAGTAAAAAACGTCATAACTTCTTCATAACAGATCCAATCTGGAGACCTGGAAATGTTTCAGTTAGATACAAAGTGTAGTATTCTTTTTTATTTTTTCAGATCATTTCATCAAACATTTTGTGCTGGGAACTCTCTACAAGGACAGAATACTTTAATTCAACAAGGTATGCCATTTTTACATAGAATCCTTTTCGAGGTTCCAAGTAGTGCCACTTGAGGAATTGCATAAAACACACTAAAGAACATTGTGTATCAGTTTCATATATTTATACATTACAAGTTCAAAGTTAAGGATTACTCGCTAGGGTTGTTGACTAATCCAAACTAGGTACGTGAGACTAAAAGAAACGCTTAAAGAAAATGCTAGTTTCTTGCTAAAGTTAATTAGTTTCATGTAAATATGATCATATACACTATTTCTATTACATAGCTACAAATCATTTTTATGATGAAATTGATGAGGATTTTGGTTGAGGTAATATGTTGAGTACATGGTTGAGACAAGATGATCGAGCTGGCACATATATGAAGTGTATAGCTGATGATGTTGGTACATATTGACGAGCCATAGTTGATGAGTAGTTGAGATACATGATTGGTACATAATTACGTTTTGATGCACCGGTTCATGGTACAAGCTGATTACGTGTTGGTGATGCACTTGTTTATGGCACAGTTGATTACGTTAAAATGGTTGATGCACCCTGTTTATGGTACGTGCCGATTACGTTAAGAACGGTTGATGCACTTGTTTATGGTGTGCTATGGTGATGTAATGGTTCAGATTTATTGGTACAGTTTACAACAGTATATATCACAACAATAGTGCGGACAGCTGGTTCCACTATTATCTACTCTACTTCCAGGCGGCAGGATCGCGGGCGACAGTGTTTGTAGCCTCCTTCCTGTTGTAGCGGGAGAACATAGGGTTGTAGCCTCCTTCCGGTTGTCGCGAATGGGAGTTGATTTCCCCAAAGCCAGGCCCGAAACCAGGGTTGGAGCCTCCTCTTCCAACAGGCAGTTTGAAAACAGCTGGCGCTTCCAAATGAATAAAATTCGTATATACAGCATCTTCAGTGTTTTCCCGATTTGGTTTCCACGAAACATTGGTGTAATCGCGGTATGTGTATGATTGCGTACTTGTTCATTATTCTCCGCAGCTATTGATTAACAATGCTCATTGATATAACACTTGGATTATATGGTTAAATCTGTTCTATTTCATCGATTCAATTCCCTCTCAAGAATCCAACAATTGGAATCAGAGCAAAGTTCCTTCAGAAACAGTGAACCAATCGAAGGAGATCATGGATTATTCCGAATGGAGTACCAATGTTTAATGCATTTAATTGCCTGCATGAGATCTGGGAGGTATAGACGGAAGTGATACGGCGTCAGGGACGAGCATTTGGCTATCACAGTCATTGATACATATTCTGCAAGGCAAAGACCTAACCAAGAAAGAATTCACTGAATAACGTAAATAGCAATGGATTTCATCCGAAGGATTACCCAAACCAGTAAGAGAAAAGGTTGGTAACGTTCATCACCCAAAGAACTTTGGATATTACATGACATATATTCTTCAATCTAACGCAGATTCAGAAATGCCAAAGAAGATGAAGATACGTAACAAGAAGAAAGATGCTCATCACGTCGGCCGTGAACGTAAGAGGAAGAGCATGATGAAGCGTAGTTGATTACAAAGAAAAAATTGATCAATGCAATTAAATATCTAAGGAAAGAAAGAGAAGAAAACAACAACCAAGAAAGAATTGATGAAGCAAAAGCAAAGTATTCAAGGTTCCTAAAAGCAGTCATCAAGAATTTAAGAGCTCAACTAGAAGAGGCCGAAATAATTGAAGAAACTCTAGAATATCAAAAGAAATGTTTAGAAGCCAACATAGCAAAGATGCAAGGAAGATGCATATAAGATATTGATGGATCATCTCAAGGAAAGAACCAATGATTTAAACCAACTTTGAGGGAAGAATTTGGTCAAGAAGAGAGAAGAATGGAAGAAGAAATAATTGGCGCTTGAAAATCCAACTTGAAGAAGAAAAAGAGAATGTAAGAAGTCATGAAGTCCCCGTGATAATGAAGGAAAGAAAGAAAGAGGTTAATCTTTAAGAAGTTGTCACACTAAGAGTCAAAATCACAAGCTCAACAAGAAATTTGAAGAGACAAAACATCCACATCGATAGTAGAGAATCCTAAGAGAAGCACTCTAATGCTAAGAAGAAAAGAAGAATGGACAAAATAGAAAGAGTTATGAAGAGTACTCAAAGGAAGGAATCCATGGTCAACCAGAATCTAGGGAAAATCAAGTTGAAGATACATCTTCAAGAATACCATCCATGTTCAAGCCACAAAGTTTCAATCATGATCATGATCAGCCAAAGAAAAATCTCGGACTGACCATGCCACAAAGAAGATCATTCACTCCTGTGTATGAAAAAATTCTATTTCATGGTCATTGTTTCTGCTGTACTAACTTTGGACATAAGGTTGCATTGTAGGAATATAAAAAGAAAATGTTCATAGCGTAATCGCGGCCTATGTGGTCGCATCTAACATTGAGTGTTGCAAATGCCATAACTATGGACACAGAGCTGCTGATTGCGGCATGATCGATACTTCCATGAAAGACAATACCGATATCGAGCATAAGAAAAGTATGGATAAGAAAACAGGAAGAACAGGAACAAAGACCAAAATTTAGATTGCAAGATTGACAATAAAACGATGAAGAAAATTATACAGAAAGGGAAAGATGTTAGATACGTAGCGCTTGGAAAATAATCAAAAGAAAGGAAGGATTGTAAACAAGGAACAAAGTTCAAGAGATTGTACCTTCGCATTGTAGGAAAGATGAATCCAACGGATAGAAAGAAAGAAGTCGAGCTCAGAGAGATAATAAATCTACTAATGAAGATGACATACATCGAGCAGAATTGTTCGAAAATATTCTACTAGAGACTCCCAAGTAATGGCGAATATTAGACAGAGTCTATGCTATAGTCGGATGGTACTGCAAAGAACTATCCTTCGAGCAACTTGCAGTTTTTGAGAAGACATATCTGAAAGCAATCAATTAAAGCATAAGTATAGTTTTGATAGTATAATGATAAATGGGTTAGAATTATGGATAGTTATGAGTCTTGGAAAGTATGACGTGAGATGGATTTGTAAGAAGACTTAACAGCCACAAGGAACAAAGCTAGATTGGTATGTAAAGGATATGCATAGATTGGAAGGAATCAACTTTGAAGAAAAATCCCCATTGCCGTAATGGAAGCCAAACGCCGAACTTAGCTATGCTCCAAAATGTTAAAAGCATATCGATGGACGAATCAGCTTTTCTTAATGGGGAACTTGAAGAAGAAGTCTACATTGAACGTAAGGATTTCGCCATCGGAAAAAAAAAAAAAAAAAAAAAAAAAAAAAAAAAACACACTATGTGTGTAAATTCACAAAGAAGGCCTTGTATGGTCTAAACAGTCTCCTAGAGCATGGTAATCCAGAATGGATAAGTATCCGCAGAGGTGTTTCCGTAAAGAAGCATACAACAACCTCTTCTACATCAAGGTAAGTCACAATATTTTATTAATTGAAGTTTATGTTGATGATATTATTTTTGGTAGTGATGATGACAGTTGCTTTAAATTTGCAAAAGACATGCGAGTGAATTTGAAATGTCATTACTTGGAGAACTATCCTTCTTTGGAACTTCAGATATCAGCCAAAGAAACCAAGGAATTTTCTATTTCAAACCAAGTATATCAGATAAATTTTAAAGAGGTTCGAAATGCAGGGTTAATTGCAAACCGCTTGCAAGTTGAGCAAAGATGATGACCGGCAAAGTCTACGCATCGAGGCAATATAGGTCAATACTGGCAACCTACTATATGTGACAAAGTCTAGACTAGATGTAATGCAGCTTGGACAAGTGGAATGATTTCAAGAAAGACCAAAGGAATCACATGTATTAGCAAGAAAGAGGATCTTCAGATATCTCGAAGGAATAAAAGAGTTTGGATTATGGTATCCAAAAGAAAAGATATATCACTTATGGCCCAATACGTGATGCGCGGCATTAAAGGTGTATTTGATGAATCGACGGCTAATTCGAGCAAATGCTCTACTTAGGTAGAGTGTTTGGCATCATGGCTGCTAACAAACAATCATCGCATCTCAATACAAGAGAGGCAGAGTATATTGCAGAAAGATGTTGTACACGTGTTCTTGGGATGAAACAAAACTTGACAGAGATGCGTTGAGGCGATGAGCCCATTCCAATAGTGCGATAATACAAGTGCCATCAAGATCTCAAAAACCCGTGATGCACTCCAAGACTAAGAACGGATTCAACTGCTATCACTTTCTATAGGAATAGGCTGCAGAGAAGAACACCAGCTGGAGTATGTGGGCATTAAAAAGAACAAGTGGCAGTTATATTTACAAAACCACTTCCACCTGAAGCCTTTGAATATCTTCGCCAAAGAATTGGAGTTATTTCTAATTCAAAAATGAATGCTTTTTGAATGCTTATCTTATATGTCTTAGATGTACACCAGGGAAGCACCATAAGAGGATAGTCTTCGGCAGCCCCGGATAAGATACCCCTTTGCCGCTGATGACAAGCAGAGATTTATTAGATGCAGGACAGAGGCATGGTTCCGTGAGGAGAATATTTATCAGATGTAGAGGATGTGAGGTATTGGTTTTAGGGGAGCATGAATGATAAGGATTTCAAGTTGTTACATCAGAGGATATCCCTTGTTAAAAAGGGAGAGATTATCAGAGGAAGATCAAAGGAATTCAGATAGGGGAGCAAAACAAGAAGAATGGCCCCTTTGCCATTGATGTCAACGAGATAATCACATTGGATGTGTGATTGATTTTTATTGATGGGAGAGATTGATGTGAGAGATAGTCACATTGACTGATGTAGAACAGCTATCTATACATGTTGACATCAATAATTGGTGACTGGTGTTGACATCATCGTTGGTATTGCCATCAATGCCAAAGGGGGAGATTGTTTCGATCATGTTTGTCATTGATGCCAATGGTTTGATTGATTGATGTCATTGATTGATGTCATGATTGATTTCGATACAAAGGATTTATTGACTGATGATTGATGAATATAATATGTATTGTCCTTTGGATGAGAATGCATAGATGAAGATGGATCAATGAGTTGTCATTGATACGATGAAGATGGATCGATGGTTCCATTTCAGCATGATGTAATTGTTGAAAATGTATAGATGTGAATCATTATTGTCTTTAATACGATTGATAAGGTGCACAAAATGGATGAACTCCAAAGTGGTCCCCTTTATGGTGAAATCCCAGAAGACGCTACTTGGATTGAGTTATCCTAGAAGAATGGTTGGAGGACCCATACAGGCTGAGGAATAACGAGATTAAGATCATGGAAATTGTTGGTAGAAACTATCCTAGATGGATAGTGCTTGTCATGCCATTTCTGGTGGTGCATGTGGAACATCACATACTCCTCACGTTAGAGAGTTATGGCCATGAGAAGTTGGAGACCACAGGTTTGGGTGCAATGGACCCAAGTTTGCTTGATGGATAACGGCATGAGTTATGATATATTTTTCAGATAATACTATTCTATATGGATAGTACATGTCATGCCATTTCTGGTGGTATGTGAACGCCACATAACTCCTCACTTCCGCTTGAGAGTTATGGCCTTAATGGGTTGGAGGACCCCATATGTCATCTAGAAGCCCCAAAAGGTCATCAAAAGTAATCAAAGTGGTTTAAGAGATTTTAAAAGGTAACACACAGTGAAGTGATGTGCGTATTATAATTCAAAGTGAATACAAAATAAATTATTTCAATAATAATTTTAATGGAGAAATTAGAAGCGGGACCCAACCCTAAGATAAGGAAAAGTAAATAAGTGACTCCTGAGAATATGCTTCTTTAAGGAAGCTACTTGAGAGTATAAATAAGAGGCAAGGCTCTCATTTGAATCACACTTGAGCATATTGAATATCTATAGGTGTCTGAGATTTTAGCCGAAATTTGAGGAAAGTTAAAGAAAAGAAGGCCGAAATGCAAGGAAGGATAAATTCTTTTGAAGGTGCTCTCTATGGCATGTTATTTTCTGTGTCATCTCACTCATTTTCGCCATAACTTTTTCTATAACATCTCGTGATCCTCGAATTTCTATGCAAGTGAGAAAAATATCCAAAATGCCATTTGTGGTTCAAAAATAAGCTTGTGGGTCGTTGTATTTTAGAGTTACACTCCATGGAAAATAGGGTTTGTGGGCCAAATCAAACTAGTCAAAATCGTGTGTTTCGTAAAACGTCATAACTTATTCATGTTCTCGTGATCCAAATTCGAGACCAAATGTGCCTGCTAGGGTAAAGGCTTTAGGATTATGTGTATAGTTTCAGATCATTTCATCAAACATTTTGTGCGGGCATTCTCTCTACAAGGACGCTCTCTGTAGTTTCTAATTCAGCAAGGTATGCCATTTTGCTATAAATCCTTTTCAGAGGTTCCAAGTAGTGCCACTTGGAGGAATTCGTACAAAACACACTGAAGAACATGTATGTTTCAGATCTTTATACATTAAGGTGTTGAAAGTTATGATTACTTCAAGTTAGGGTTGTTGGATCAATCCAAAACTAGGCATGTAGGAATAAAGAAACGCTTGAAGAAAATGCTAGTTTCTTGTTGTTAAAGTTAATGAAGGTTTGCGTAAATATGATCAGAAACAATTCGTGTCTATTACATAAGAAGCTACAAATCATACTTGATGATGAAATTGATGAGGGCTTTTGGTTGAGGTACATGTTGAGTGCGCGTTGAGTACAAGAGTTGATGAGTTGGCACATACATGAAGTGTATAGTTGATGATGCTAGCAAGTACATATTGAACGAGTCATAGTTGATGAGTAGTTGACACATTGATTGGTACAACTTGGTACATGTTTGGATGCACTTGTTCATGGTACATGTTGATTACAGGTTGGTGATGCACTTGTTTATGCGTTGTTTACGTGTGTTGGTGCATGGCTGATGCACTTGTTTATGGTAGAGGTTGATTACGGTGTTGGTGCATGGTTGATGCACTTGTTTATGGTACATGTTGATTACAGTGCTGGTGCATGGTTGATGGCACTTGTTTATGGTGGCTGTGCTGATGCATGGTAGATGGCCGGTTCAGATTTATTGGTACGTTTACAACCCATATATCCATGCTGATAGTGTGATGGTTCCATCATTCTACTTCACTTCGTAAGTGGATCGGGCAAGGACTGGTGGTTGTGCCACCTTCTGGTTGTATTCTAAGAACATAGGGGGTTGTAGCCTCCTTCCGGTTGCAGCCGGAGAATCAGAGTTTGAGCTTCCCTTAGGTTGTAGCCCCAGAAACTAGGGGGTTGGAGCCTCCTTCCGCTTGGTAAAATGGAAACAGCAGTTGGTGCTTCCAATGAATGTAATTCTTCAAGACATATAAGAAAAAAAGTATTATTCCGCGGGTTTTCTCCCCGATTTGGCTCTAATGAAAACATTGGTGTACCGTAGGCTGTGTATGATTGTTCATTTGTTCATTGCTTATTTACTCGGGCAGTTATTGGATAATAATGCTTCATTGATATAACACTTGGATTATATGGTTAAATTGCTCTATTACTGATTCACCCCCCCTCTCAGTAATCCAACAAGAGCTTGGTGTACCCCTTTGAGCTCTACTTCGATCTTGTCATACATTTTCTCTTGTTTGGCTTCGCTTCGCTGAAAAATGTCCTCTGAGGTATCTGATACATCAATGATGATGAGGTCAATATCATCCACCATAAGTGTAGTCTGTAAGTGGGGCTTATTGGCGCATGAATTCTTCCACACTGAGGGTTTCTTTGGAGAAAACTTTATTTTCTTGGATGTCTCTATCTCCATAAGGGGATCTTTAGGTGGTATCACTTCACCTTGTTCCTTCTTGTCTTCTTCCCCTTCGTCCTCTTCTTTGTCTACTTAGTCACCTCCTCCCCCTTCAGGTGAATATCGTGTAGTCTCCTCTGATACACTGTACATTTCCTGTACTTCTTCCTTCTTCTTCTTCTTGCTACTTCTTGATCCATCATACTCTTCTTAGGTGACTACAAGACTTCCGATGAGGTTGGGGTCGGAGAGTTTCATCTGTTTAACTGGTACAAGGAATTATGCAGGCCATTCCTTGGTTATTTCCTCCATATCTTCCTTGGTGAGTTTGTAATAGGATTGGAGCTCTTGCTTGTGTTCGTCCCTGCGCGCAGTGATGTAAATGAAATGCCTGTTTGCACGAAACTTTGATATTGTCTTGAACCTATGAAGTGTATTTGGTGTCATGCTGGGGAAGGATTCAATGTCCCTCTCCAGATGAAAGTAATAGGTGTGTAACACCGCATTTGATTTCCATTGCTTCTCCATGTTGCTCGAATACCATAGGGTAGTGAAACTCACGGCCAGTGGTTTGGACGACTTGACTTCAGGAAAGGTTGCTCCCTCCGACATCTCCCAAGCGATGAAGGCAATGAGAATCAACAACCAGCTGAAGTGAAACTCGTAGCCCTGGTCTTGTGCTTCGTGATAATATTGCTCCAACTGGTTGACGAGGTAGCTCACCCAGTTCATCTGCATTCCTTCAACGCATTTTCCTATGAGTTCGATGAGAAACCCCGTGACTTGCATTGGCCTATTCTTCCTGACAAGCTTTCTAGAGATCAACTAGAAAGCTAAGCACACTGCACCATTTTGGATGGAGGCTACCTTGTATCACTTCCCCTTCTCTACATTGTCATAGGTGTCTTTTATTTGCTGCATTAGGGCGTGATCCGCAGCCTTCCATGGGTAAAAATCCTGAGGGTCTGGTCCTTGCATGCTTAATCCAGTGATCTGGTGTATCAACGTGGGATCTATGGTGATGCGCCTATCCAACCAAAGGTAACTGCCATGGTAGCATGGCAGGAGGATTTTAACGCACGCGTTAACCTCTTGATGTCTGCCGAAGTGTGGTATCTTCATCACATTAAGGATTGTTGATATTGCGATGTCCATGGTCCATGGCTGGGGGATTATCTTCGAATTCTTCCTCGTTGTCTTGGTCAAGTACTTATGTGGTGCAAGCATTCCATAGTTCTTATGGTCTCCTAAGTGTAAGTCACTGATCTTAAGTGTCAGAATCTATCCTAACTACAGTCCAACTGCACGTATCCCCTTCGAGAGGTACACAATGATTAGTGTATAGTCGAAGTCCCTCGGGATGTTGTCACAACTAACCATGCTAGCTAGAGGTGGGATATAGTTGGGCATGACCGAAAGGATGAGCTTCACGTTCGCCAAGTCATTGCGATGCTTTCTCTGTTTCTCTGTCGTAGTTCGGGATGGTCCACATCGACGTGCAGTCGACGGGGATGCTTGCAATCCTCTCATCGACGAGGCTTGTACTCCAGTGGATATGACCTTCTCATCCATGAGGTCTATTAGGATCTCTCCGACATATTTTTCTACTACACTTAGGTCGCTCAACATACACACTCAATATCAGATATCTCGAGTAGGTGAACAAACACTCAAGGTAAGCAGAACAGGTGGTGAGGTCTCAATAAGCACTGCGCGAAAGCAATTAGTTCTCTGTGGGCTCAGATAATCACAATTTGCAAAAGTGTCCCCGGTAATACATTTGATGGGTTAAATAGATAATATCGTAACAGACTCCTAAAATGGGAAATAATGCCTCAATCCATCTGTTATGGCGTGGTCGCAATGGTCCAATGGTGAACGTTCCGGCAATAACTGTGTTTCTAGCTGTTCTGGAACATCGTTCTAACGATCGAGATGCCTCCAATGGTCATATTGCTTCGTCGTGGTGAAGTGCCAATCTACGTTGTTCTTCTATTTCGGCGAGGTTCAAGTTCTGCAAGCCTTCCTTATGCGAAGTCCTCTCTGGAACCTCCTGCAATTTTTCTAGCTTTAATTTCTTCTTAATGAGCTTTCTTTCTTTCTTTCCTGTTATCTGTGTCTAGATTCCTCTTTCCATTCTTGTTCTTATCTCCTCTTGGCATAGTAACTTTGCATTGTTGCGGATCTTTCACAGGGTTCGAGGGTAATACTTCTTCTCTTAATTTTTCTAGAGTAGGTGCTCTACTCTCCTACATGGATAGGTTCTTTATGCCTTCTTATTTTCTTTCAACTTTGACAGCCAGGTCTCTGGTCCTCAGTTTCTTTGACTTGTCCTCCTATTCTTCTATTAAGCGTGTTATTCTCCTAGCCATGAAATCCCTTAATTCTTTCTTTTTTTGTTATATAGTTTCCTCTTCTTTCTTTCGGATATGATCTTTCTCAATCCAAGTCCTTCCTAACAAAAGTGCAAAAGGAGTGTTGTTCTTCTTCTGTCGATGTTCCATGAGAACTCATAGGTAAGTGAGTATGTCTTCCACATAGGGTTATCATCTTTCATTTAAACAATCCTATTCCTCCCAATGAAGGAATCATAACAGGATTTCCCAAGATTTCCCAAGTACTTTCTAGCATAATGTTCACCTGTGTTTCTGCATCCAATACACAGTCTATGTCGAAGTCTCCTATTCTTGTTTCTATGCACTCTTTCTCTTTTAAGATCTCTGATAAACCGATGTCTGTGTGATCAGTCAATGTTTCTTTCATCTGCAATAATATAGCCTCTGATTCTTTCTGGTGGTCTATCATATTCTTAGTCTCTTGTCCATCCTCATGGTTTTCTTGTCTCATGTTCATCTTCTCTACTTTAGCAATCATTCTAGGGAAATCTAAAACTTCATGTCCAGTAGCTTTACAACAAAGGCAAATAGGACCTCTACCCGGGCATTCATTAGCAAGATGTCTTGGTTTTATGCAACTATAAAAATGAGTCAATCCTCTCTTTCTCTTAAACGATCCCCAACCTTTCCTGTACTGCGCACTGGGATCACAGTGATGGGATTGAAAAAAATTCTTTCTAGCATCCTATATCCACTTGTTAGTCCAAGAATTCTTTTTATGCATAGGAATAACATATCTTCCACTATTTCTATCAGATCTATTCATATTATATCTTCTTTCTTCTAGTTGTACCCTAGTTTTTCAGCTAGGACAAAATCTATCAAACATACCTAGATCCATTCTTTTGAAACAAAAAAATTCCCACTTATCTTACCTTTATCAAAGAACAAATATTTTAAGATCTCACCTCTTTTCTTCAGATCAGACTTCTCTTCTTAGCACAGAGCTTCACAAGTCAAGTAGAGTATTGTGCACTATAACAACAGATCTACGCACATAGCTTTCTCTTTTATTTAGTTCCCAACAATCACAGTTTCGGGTCCTGACAATGGAACCATTTATTGGCACATGGGCAGACCCAGGGTTCAACACTTCAACAACGCACCAACAAAACCCTAACTACTGACCCTTTCGGCAACACCTGTGAAGCAGATGAAGTCTCACTCGAGGTAGAGGCAGGGGGGATTGTAGGACTCAAGTGTTTACAACCTAGCTGGGACACAGATCTATGATCACAATACTTAACATAACACTTAGAAATTAACATTCATTAGTCTTGACCCTTGTTCACATCGTAGGTAAAAACTCTAATCATAGAACCACGTAGTATTCAACAAGATCTAATCATATCTAACCATTCAACACATAGCATCAAACAGATCTAGCATTCATTCATGTTATTAAGCACTAAGCTACTACATCAGATGCATCCAACATACATAAAGATTCAACACTAAGCATAAATCACATCAATAACACAAAGAAATCACAACACATGATATACTTGGTTCACACCCAACGTGGGGCTACATCCACCAACTCTTCGTCTTCTTTATTATATTCTTTCAATCTTCTTACATGCACAGATCCAAAAAACCAACTCCGCATAGTACATGATATTTGCACAAACTCGCCAAATCCTCCTTCCTCGAGTTAGGTCACAACACAAAGCCTTCTTACACAGTCTGCACGCAAAGCCTCTTACAATCACTTGCACTTAGCTCTGCAAGTCTTAACACATAGTATGTACAAAGCCTCTAGATCTGCACTAAGCCGATTCTACTAGGTCTAGTACTTCTTACATCGCCTAGATATCTATTTATACATTACAAATGGGGCCTGAACATGGGTAAGATCCATGGGCCGACATCCCATACCCATTACTTAAACCCTAAACCCAAAAACTCCACAAAAAGGGGGCAAGATCCTATGATCTTCACTTCGCCTGGGCGCTCTATCTTCGACCAACTTGTCGAAGTCCCAAAAATGGTCAAGCATGACCAAGGTTCCCGAAAACTTGGTTGAGGGCCAACAAGCCTATAAGTCTAAGGCCAAAAAAAGAATATAATCTAGAGGTGCCTTGGGAGGTACCAAAGGGTTCTCTTCCTCGACTAATACCTAGGTGATTTCATCCCCCACCCAATTTTGGTCATTGAAAGGTAAATTCTCGAAAGGAAAATCAACAGGGATTGGGTCAGTGGAGGGAGGTGGAATTGGAGCAGAGGAAGGACCCAGAAAAATTCTTCTAGCCATGAATTTATAATAAGATGAGTCATGTTTTAGCTTGCCCCTTTCTCAAGGAATTGCAGTTGTAGGAGAGAGTGAGAAAACCAGAGAACTGTGATCAGGAAGGACACTAGAGGGGGAGGAGAAAACTAGTGACAACACCTGAGAAAAATGAAAGGATTCGTGCCTTACTTTCGAAATAAATCCCAAATCGGTGATGAGATACGTCATTAATACCAAGTTGACAACACAAATCCACCTCGTACCAGTCCTGTGATGCTTCAGATCTCTCTCTGAGAAGTTCATTAAGACACCCTCCCTGCATAGGCGCACTACCATCCCTGTCAAATAAATGTTAATCATCCCAAACAGGTATAGGGGAGGAGTGGTGACATGAGCCATTTATTTCCCTGGACACATGGATACCATCTGTCACTCCATTCGGGGGAATATCCTATAGATTGTTACTATCAAATAGATTGCATATTTTCTCCTTCCCAAAGAAATATATTTTCCCATTTTACATTGTTTGTGTGTTTTCCATAATAAATTTTTGAGCTCATAATTACTTCAAAGTTTCCTAAAAAATTTGCAAAAATGCTTCACTACCTGGATCTAATGTGTTTGGAATAATGCCAAATATGCTCAATATGCTTATAAATTGACCCAGAAAGAGATGCTCAAAACAAGTGCAAACATATGCCTAATTGAGAGAAACATATGGACATAAAAGGCACACACAATCATCTATACAAATAATGGGGTTGTTAAATCAACATCTACACTATCCTCCCTCGAAAAAACTATCATTCATTTGATGTTAGGGGTATGGATTTACCTTGTTGGTGCCTAATATTTTTAGTCAATAACTAAGTATTTTTACAATTGTTTCTCAATAAAATTTACTTATCCCTAATAACCAAGTATTTTGTTTCCAAATACAATTATGTGGATGTAATTCCCTTGATTACACAACCAAATTAATTTGACAATGAAAAATGATTGCCTTTAAGGAATTACACGCACATACAATTGGTAGAGATACTAATTCAACAATTTTCTTGCATCTCAACAAAATAATTTACCTTTCAAGGATTTATTTTTAAAATATTTTGTCTAACATGGTTTTGAAAATCAATACATTTATTTGTTATTTTTCCTAATTTTTTTAATAAAAGTTCCATCTTTTACCTTAAATAAGCTTTCAATAAAAATGATTTTCATGAGCTAATATAAAACCTTCTACAAATTTATTTGCACACTTTATTTATATCATTCAATGTGCTATAGTTGATCATGGTATAATTCCTATCTTAATACAATCCTCCAATTGCGAACACACCCTTTTTTACTTTTGTAATTAAGCTACGACATAATCACAATTATAAACACTTTATTTGTCTTATCTTTGTACTTGGGATTTTCTACAAATGATTAAGTTTATAAAAATTTTGAAAAAAATAAGAAGTAATTTGAGATCAACTACCTTCTGTGTGCTACTCATGACATTCCCACCTACATATTAAAACCCTTTGAGTCTTACATAGCATTGGTGGAGGATCCATAGAACCCAATCTACAATTCATAAGATCTTTATTAGTTCAAGTTCAATAATGTGTAGAATATTTTGCACACTTCTTTTGTCTTATTTCATTTTCTTTTTAATTGTTTTACACTGGCAATATATATTACACGACTTTAACATAGTTACCAATTTGATGAGAATTACGATTTCAAAATTTGAACTCTAACCCTAAAAAACTATATTTTGGGGTAAAAAATACCAAAATCAATCTCAAAATCGAAAAGTGGATGCTACTGGTGACACTTTTTTCCTTTTAAGGTTAAAATTACCACTTTTTGTAACCATCATATTAATAACCTTGTAATATTGCCAACAAAAACTTTAAAATCAACCCTCGAATCAAAAAGTGGTGTGGAAAACAATACCATTTTTTTTCGATGTTAATGTTGCAAATACTTTAAAACTATGGACTTAACAATTGGTACAGTTGCAAACAAAATATTTTTTTTGTAAATAAACAAGATGAGAATCCTTCTATTCAATCTAGGAAAATTACAAAGTGATACATCAACTTGTTGATTGCAAAAGACCCCCAAAAAGAGAACACAAGAGCACTACAGACTAGCCTATGCTAAAAGAGAGCCACAAGGAATGTGTGGGGATATCAAGATGAAACATAAAAGATAAGGAGAAAGGGACATATCATTATGTTGGTTAGAGAGGATCCTTTCTGTCTTTTTTCTTACGCACATCAATCCAACCAGAGGAACTAGTAGGCTCAACAACCTTTGCCACCAAAGCCAGGTGGTCTGAGGAGATGACATAATATTGAGCTACTGAAGCTAAGGGTGCTTCTTTGTCACTTTTTGAATTATGCAATTCATGAGGATGTTTCTGAGTCCTAGAGAGAGGGGTTGTGGCCATGCTTATGTCATTCTATTAATCCTTTTTGAGGGGGGGGTGCACTAGGGGAATAAGAATCAAGATTTCTGGAGCTTCAAGATTTTGTGTTGATGTTGAAGGCTAATGTTTTGGATCTACAATTGGATGATGTGAATTTGTTGGAGACTGCACTGGTGATGTAGAAGGCAGAGGCGTTGGGGTGTATTTGTGATGCTGCGTGTTGTCATATGAAGAGTTCGAGTGACTTTTATGATTTTTAGGGTCTTGCCATCCATTAGCTCTTTTCTGTGCTCCATGGGATGAGGTTGGGGTTGGGGATAAAGGACAAGTTTCTTGGAGATTCCCTTTCTGCTGACAAGAGTGGCACCTGAAGGTGGTATTCTCATAATCAACCATCTACGTGTAAGGATAACTCTCACCCCATTCTATAAGTATCCTATCCAGAAGCCCTTGACTAAGGTTGATTTCAAAGCATATGTGGGAGAAAGTGACGAAGCCTTTCATTATTTGGTCTGTGTCAATGTTGATGAACTTACCCAACACATTGCCCAGGGTAAGTAAAAAAGTTGGAGTATAAAATACAAAGGTAGATTGGGGAGTCTTGCCCAAACTGATGTAGTCATGGCAATCATAATCAATGAGTTGAATTTAGGGAACCATCTCTGCATGGAGAGACCAGATATGCCCCAGAACCAAGGACCTTTCTCTAGCACGCGTTGGCAGTCTGCTTTTGTGGAAAAGTTGACAATGAAGAATCATTTGGAGCAAAAGAACAACTCATGACCTGGCGACCAGGTCTTGTTTACCCATTCTCTTAGCGCAAAGGCCAAGGGCCATAGTTTGTTGAAGCGACAGATAAGGTATTTTCCCTGGTAGATAAAAGCAGAGTTGTAGACATGGGGATCTTCGACATTTTTTGTTGGAGGTTCTATAGACTACTCCACAATGAAGGCGGAGACAAAAATATCCTTTGCTCCAAAAGTTTCAGCCTTGCACCTCGAAGGAGCGGAAATCCCTTTTTTCACGGCATGCTTGTAAGAGATTGGATGAGTGGAGGATGGAGCACCTCCACGCAGTCGAGAAGCAAGAGAAATGGTTGTGTTCTTTAGATTCCCATAACCTTGTAGTAGATATCCATCCACTAGTTGTTTTCCTTCAAATATTAGTCATTGAAAGCAAGGCATAATACCTGTAGCCTAGTGGATTTAGGTTTTGAGATAAAAAACAGAGTCTGAATACTGAGCATGTAACCAAAGAGAAGATTCAACAATGGTATTTATAAAAAGGGGGAAGCCTGTTGTAGTCTTGGAGCTGGCCTCGATGCGATATTAAGAAGAAACCCTCAATGTTGCGTCACTCTTAACTTGATTCCTGTAATAGGGCGAGGGCTGCAGATCCCCTGAGGGTTGAAGATCCATAAGGTGTCTGATAGCTGAAAGGTGCCCATGCTCCAGATCCAAGCAACGACGGTGGCTAGGGTTAATATCTTGTGGTGCCCGCAACCTCTCCTCGGCCTTGATCCAACCTTAAATGTCTGGTTCTCTCTCTCCATATAGCACATTGGAGCCTCCCTCATTCTTTCCACAATAAACAAACTGGATCGAGTACAAACCTTCGGCCGCTACAAAGAGCTTATTTTGATGCTTGTGAGGGAATGTGTGTCTGAAGGTCACCTTGCAGAGGGGAGTGCATGGTCCTGGTCTTGCAAGATGTTCGTCACAATTTCCTTGATGTAGCCATTGCAGGAGGTCATAGAAACAACCATTCTGTCGCTAGTTCCTCGATCTCCTTTGCAACCAAAATATTAAAATCAACCCCTGAATCAAAAAGTGGTTCTCTCAATAACAACCCCTCTTTTTTGGGGGGTGAAACCTACAACTATTTTTCAATCATGGCCTTCAAAATCAATATCCTTGCAACTAGAATCTTAGAATCAATCCCCAAATCAAGAAAAGGTGCTATAAATAGCACCATCTTTTCTTTTCGGGCTTAAAATTACAAAAAAAATGAAATCATGGTTTAAAAGCCCATAACTATTACATATAAAAAATAAAAATGAAAGAACATTGAAAAATAGGAAAAATAAATAAAAATGAGAAGAAAAAACCTGAGAAATAAATGGGAAAAAAAACCTAAATGACAAAAAAAAATACCATGTTTAAAAAAAATTAAAACAATTTGCATTTTAATTAAAAAAATAAGAAAAACACTCTTAAAGGAAAATGATAGAAAAGGAAAAAAAATTAACAAATTCTCATTTCAAACAAATTTAATTTTTTTTGAAAAATAAAACAAATTTAATAAAATTCCAAAAAAACATTTGGAAAAAAAATTTAAAAATTTCTCATTTCAAACCAACTTCAAAAAGAAAAATAAAACAAATTTAATGAAATTTCTTAAAAAAATATTGGGAAAAAAAAAACATTCTTGATATTAAAAAAACAAAAACACGCACATATAACAAAATAATTGGAAAATGTAAAAACAAAAACAAAAAAATTAAAACCATTTAAAAAAAAAAAAAAGGCACAAGAAAAATGGGGGTGATGCCAACTCAACCCCTCCCTAGACCCTTGATCCCCCCAATCCACCATTTAGAGGAGAGGGAAAAAAAGGCACAAGACAAATGGGAGCGATGGCATCCCAATTGACTCCTCCCAACCTCCTTGAGGCCCCTCACCTGCTACTTAGAAGAATGTTGATGTTTGAATCAGTTAAGATCGAAACAACAACCTTACGAGGATATGAATCCCCCTGCGTTTTTATAGAGATGGGACTCCTCTTTGAATTCTTAAAAGATTTTTTTTTGAAGATCATTGGGACAACAATATAAATGTAGGAAAATGCTAATCAACAATCTCCATATCTTTATTATTCAAATAAATAAAGAAATATCTTTTTAATGAAATAACAAATATAGACACATGAAAAGTTCCTCAGAAAGGGACTAGGAATCCACTCATAAAATATTGTTGCAGAAACGTTATATACAAATTAGAAAGTTACAACACAAATCTGATATCCATTACAATATTAAATTATTTTTTATCACATTTAAAGAAAGGAAGACAAATGGTCAATATATAAGAGAACTTAAAAAAAATATTTCTATTAAAATCAAAACAAGATTTTGATAAGTCAACTTCAAATATCTTTTACTCAAATTCTCAAAGTTCAAAGATATAATTAAAATTAACCCTGAAATAATTCTTTTGGATTTTCTCAAAAAATAATATTGTCTTTGACAATCTTATGAAAATAAAAGTGTTTGTCCAAAATGAACTAGGATTGGGGCTCTTGTGGACCGTAAAATATAAAGTAGAAGAAGAGAAAAGCGAGAACGAAATGTGAACAAGAAGTGAGCAGAGTAAGAACTGGAAAGAAGATAAGAGGGAACAATCATAATTTGACTATATTCTTCTTAAGGCAGATATAAATATAATTGGATTGTTGATGATTGCATCTATGTGAGACATTCTCCATATTACAAACCTGAGAGATGTTGATCATTGTATCTATGTGAGATATTCTCCAGCTTACAAACCTGAGAGAAAGCCCCTGAAAGGGGTGTGCGGTTCCTATATGAAACAGAGCTAGAACATAGAGATGACCTTCTTGTTATAGAGATTTGAGAAGAACTCCAGATGATTATCATGTGTAATGCAGTGAGAAAAGAGATCTGTAGAGTTGGACATGCATGTGGCTAAGAAAAAGGTGAACGTGTGAAATCCCAAAGTGTTGGGTGCATCATCATGAGAACAAAAATGAAGATGATGTATTAATCTCCTCCGAGCAGAAGAGTTGATGAGAAAATCCATATGACTCTCATGTGTAATGCAATGGGAAAGAAGATCTATTGAGTGGACATGCATGTGGACGAGCATAGGTGAATGTGATCCTAGTGGTTGAGCACTAGTGAAGAAGTGGTTCATTTGTGTAATGCAGTGAGCCAGAGATATGGATATCCCTATGGATGTTCCCCTAGTTGATGAGCACTAGTGGGTGTACAAGATCCCTTGCTATGTTGTTCAAGAGTCAGACCTTCCTGTAACCCTAATTGTAATGTAAAGGGTACAGGTTGGCCCCACATTAATGTGACTAATAATTAATGTAAAAGATAATTAATATGGAAATTATTAATTATATTTTGAGTTATTGAGGTCGGACCTATTTTGCCAATAGACACATCATTTGATGTGACAAGTCTTATATAAATAAAGGTGAATCCCCATTGAGGAAACACACTTATCATTGTGTCATCTCATGATTTCAAAAGTTGTGGTTTGAAATTATGAGAATTGCATCACCCTCTTGTGTGCTAGTTTTGGTCATGGTCTGGGAGGTATTTCTCTTGAGGAATATAGCAAAGGATTGGCTGGGTTTTCTTCTCTTGTTGAGAAGGGTTTCCCAAGATAATTCTTGTGTACTTGTGCATGGATCTTCTTCTTGTGATATTGGTTGCTACAATAGTTATGGTTCAAGTAATTGTTGACAGAAAATTTAAAAGGAATACATGAGCCTCACTGAAAAACTAACATGGTATCAGATCAAGTCCTGAAGAAGACCCTTGAACATTGATAAAGAAAGGTCGTGGAATATTGAGGCTACTAGTAGAGAAGGGACGAATTTTTCTCAGCAGGGAAGGGCCAGATATTTCTCCTAAAAATCTGTGGTAGAATTGAGGTCGAACCTCTCCCTTCTGTGGAAAAATATAGGGTCGAACCTCTACCTAATTTCTAAGTTGGCTGTGTTATCGCACAGTTTGTAGGTAGGAGTAAAGGCTATAAGGTAGAAGGACAAACTGGTGTAATAGGAACCTATCCCACCCAATGTCACCACGATGGGTAGGTTATTTCTCTTTAGGGAGGCTAGGCCCAGGGGAGAAGTCCCCGGTGACTTGGGGTTTTGAAAGGGCAAGTAATAAAGGACAAGGACAAGTTACCCTTTCACAAGTCACCACCCAAAAGATAGTCCTGGCTAAACAACTAATAATAAAGTAAATCCCCAATGAAGAACACCTACCTGGAACAAAGCAACAACAAACTAATATATGCAAGCTATATTTCAAAGGGTTAGTACTTCATAAGACTATCTGATAAATGTATATGAGCAATATAGCAATAAATGTTGATGAAGTAAATTTTTATTAATAGCAATAAAATATATGACACTCCACCAATAAATATTGGAACAATGTGGCATCAAGGTAACCAATCAACACTTCATTCAATTAATGCCTAAACCACCATTCAATTGCTCTTAAAACAAGACATTGCTGCATCAAAGATGAAATAACCAAAGATGACGCCAACAACTTAGGGTTACTAGGTTAAGGTTAGTGTAGTTAGGGTTTCAATTCAAAAAAAAGTTTGAGAGTGTTTTAGATCCAATTCTACTTCAACGCTAGAGGTCTAAGATCAGTGCCTTGGGGTTAATGGAGTCAATTTAGTAGAGGACGCAAGAGTTGAAGGAGGATGGCTAAGAACTAGAGGGAAGAGTTCTGAAGTGATGCTATGGCAGGGCCTCAGAATCAAATCCCTAGGGGAGAGAGGCTCACTCCGGTGTTGCTAAAGCAAGGCCTCTTGCTCTCTCCTCCTTCCTTAGGTTGACTTGGAAAAGAGGACTAGCATGAAAGATAAATCAAGACAAGAGAGTGCAATGAGGGAGAGTGTTGCTACAACAAGGCTCCATCATCAAACCCTAGAAGAAAAACGACCCAAGGTGTGGATAACCTAGGCTTGGGACATCTCCTCTTTCTTGACCTCTGGAAAGTACGGCTAGCAAATAGGGAAGAAAAGGAGAAGAGTGTAGCAAAGGCTAGGCTCTTTTCCTTCTTCAATGGCTGAAAAGTTTCTCTTTTAGGGGACTTGAGACAAGGACCTACTTGTGTGCTTTTCACCTAGGGTTTTGATTCAGCAAATTATAAATACATGTAAGAAAATAAGACTACAACCATTCAATCAAGAAGTTTTGCAGAAAAATACTTACAATTCGTCAAGAAATAACCATGCAAACCCTAGTTGTAACACCTTCCTTCAAGAGAAACACTGTAAAATGTCAAGAAATGCCTTCCTTCAATAAGTGTGCCTCACTAAAACAACAATATACCCAAGTAGGGCGCTAAAAATCAGACCTCACTAATGAGTGAGTGATGAATCCTGATAAAATGAGAGTTAAAACCGTCAATATATAGTGTATCAATGACCTAATTTTACTTTTTAGGTCATTAAAAGGCCGACAAGGCCAAAATGTCAAAAAAATATTGTTTTTACATTAAATTGTCAAATTAAAGCCTAATTGAGCTACAAAAAGAGTAAAATCCCCTTCAAGGGAGGCACTAGCCCCTTTAAGGGCAAATGAGACATCTAGGAGCAACACATTAGCCCCCCAGGGGCCTCTCCAACATGCCACACATGCATTGCTGCCCAGTCTGCCTCCAAAAGTGTCCATGAAGTTGAGTGATGTCACGGTGAATATGGGGACATTATAAGCCTTCCAAGGCTAGCGTTCCACTAAAAAGGGGTCATTCCCCTAGGTCTAGTCCTGTCAGAGTGCCTATGATGGAACGTCCTCTTCCTCTTCGGTGCAAAAGCCTTGATCCATAATCATGTTGTCTCTTTCCCCTGATGGGGTCTCAACATCCATTTGGTGGGCTCTTTAGCTCCATCGAGGTTCGAACTAGTCATCTCCCCATGTGTACCGGTCCAAATGGTACCTGTCCGTCGGGCATGGTCCTGCACATCAAAAGCTACACCCTCCATGGGCTCATCAGTCACAGGGATCATAGAAATGTCAATCACATCTCATCATCAATATTATTAAATATATGCATAAAAACCCTAGTATGTTAGTCAATAGCTCAAAGACATTACAAATACTTGCAATACAAGATTGGAGAAAAGGACAAGGCATCCTATTGGGCTAGTGTCCACAAGAAAAGGAAAGTTTCCAGGAATATCTCATCCAAGCCATGTAAGTGAGGTGATGTGGTTAGGGGATGTCCAAACATGTGGGTGCAGTGAGGGCCAAGGATGCACAAGTGTTACCTATGGGTGCCTTTGTAGAAGGCGAGTTGTACCTGTCATGGATGCATTTTTTCCAAGCCCATTCTTTCCCTTTATTCTTTTTCTTGCTTTGTTCTTTTATTTGATTTTCTTCTTCTTTTTCTTTTATTCAAGAACTAACCAGGGGACACTGCCTTGGCATGGTGACCAGAGCTGACAACGTTACCCACAAGTTCTTTCACAGAGATGTGAAGGTTGGCTCATGATGAGACCCCCTTTCCCTTGGTCATGCAACCAAAGGTCACTGCCCTGGCGTGGTAACCAGATGGTGGCAATGTC
>SNQJ01S0034513.1:40507-56004 GCA_010110895.2 Picea sitchensis
CGTGATGAGACCCCCTATCCTCTGACTAGGTCTTGTTTTGTTATTTTTCGGGTCCCTCTTGTTTCTTGCTGAGAGGCTTTTTACTGCCTTCTCGGGGATCCCTGGGCAAAGCATATCAAGGTTTTATTTCTAGGCTTTTGTCTTTTACCAACTTCTTTTACCTTCTGGGCCTTTAGCCCCTTCTTCCCACAAGATAACGTGCCATCCTGTAAATAGGTCAACCCAATGCCCGAACAAGGGGAATGGGATAAATGAGTGGGAGATAAGATGAAATAGTGGTGTTATGATGGGAGTGAACGATGGATCTTTTGAAATTTCCCCAGTGGAAAACCAAAACCTATGGGCACAGGCTTGCTAGGGCACCCTGTCAATTCCCCCAAGCATGGTCAAGTGGGAAAATGTAATATCCAAGCAGTTGTTAGAGCTAAAAGGAATCAGATACATATATTTAAAGGTTTTAATGATCAAAAGTGACACATACCATGATACCTGGACCAATTACCTCATGGAGAAAGAACCTCTTTTGATATAAGACCAAGCCGATGGTGATGAATGATGCTACTGCTGACAAGAAAAAGTTGATGGAAGAAGAAAAGGATGGGCCCTCCAGGGCCATGCTCAGGTCAATCTTGCTCTCAATACTCCATGTCTAGGATCTATGGGCCTCGAGACATGATCTCCTAGTTATCCAAAAAAACGGGGATAACAGGTCGCATGCTTTTTCTTAAAGGAAAACACAACATAGAGAACCCCTCTAGGGCTACCACCGAAGAGACCTACAATGGACTCAAACTCTAAGACTACCACAACCCAGAAGGAGATCTAAATTAGCTAGAACTTGAGGCTAGACCTCTCTTCTGTGGATAAGTTTTAAGGTGATTACCGCATGAGGAGACTCCTCTAGGGCTTCCATAGACCAAACAATAGATCTATCACAACCTAAAACAATAGACTTAAATCCTCTAGGATTTCCGCATCTATAAGGAGACAAAACAACAGACTTAACAACAAATTTCATACCAAATTTTGAAAGAAAATACAATTCTATCTTTTGGGAAATGTGGGAAGCATGAAATTTGTTTGTTGCGTATGTGATTTCTATAGATAGAGGATTACATTATTATCCAAAGATCTAACATGAATGCTTGACACTATTACTTTAGTACAGTAAAATGTGAAATCAAGGGAATTCAATTACAACAATTTATATTGTTTGCAGTGGGGTTTAACTTCCAGTTTGAACCTTCTTCTTAATGCCTGTTGGCACAGGGGCAGAGCTAGGGTTCAACTCTTATAGCGCACAAACAAACCCTAACTACTGGCCCTTTTGGAAACACCTGCAAGGATATGCAGTCTCACCCGAAGTAGCAATAGGGGGTTGTAGGACACAGGTGTCTACAACCAGAGGAAATGCAAAGTGGATCCAGGACAATAAGACACAACAATCTAGTTATTATTTATCTCACTTAAGCCTACTTTTCAAGTTATATCTCATATCTAACACAACAATTCAATAACGGTATAAAAAAGGGTAAATATCACAACATCAATAAAAAATAACAACAAGATATATGTGGTTCACCCTCTCCCTAGGGCTATGTCCACATAACTATGTTTCTTGATATATTATATGAAAACATAAAGTTCTATCTGTGCACTTAGCTTGTAGATCTCTCCCTCTTTCTCTTGTCCCTCCCTGTGCACCCAACTGCAGTGTTGATCTTCGCACCCAAATGAAGATCTTACAATACAATATCAACATTGTTCTCTACTACAATACTCAGCAATGAACAACAACAACCATAGTATCAATGAACCAACCTAGAACGAACCTTCCCAGGTCTTCTAGACCTTTATTTATACATTACATGAAAAAAGTCTAGGTGTCAAAACCCTAGATCCAAAACCCTAGGTGCCAAAACCCTAGGTCAACATGACCCGTGCTTTAAGGGCTTCACCAGCCCATCTTTTCTTCTTTTCCACGAGGTGCTCCACAACACTCGTTGATGTCTTCTTTTGCTTACTAATTTGTCCATGATCCATCTCCCTTACTGCTTTGTCTTCCTTGATATTCTCTTCCAACGACTAGCTTTTCCTTCCTTCTCTCCTTCTTTTTTGCTTCTTTTCCCACTTCAACCCTTCCTTGGTTTATGTATCTTCCGCACAATTCGTACTTCACCTTTATTCCTTTCATATCCAAGGGCCAATAGGCCCCCAACACTTAGATGTGACTCGTCCCGATTCACTACAAGACTGATCCTTTTGTTTTACTTCGACTTCAAACTGCACGTAGTAGCCTGTGTTTTCTTCTCGGTCCCTCCCTTCCTTGTGCAGACTGTATTTTCTGTGTCTGGTACCCAGTTTCAACTACACCTGGTACCTAGAAACTTCTTCATTATACTTTTACTAAGAGCTACGAGGCAGCTGGTTGTCATAATACAATTTCAACCGGCTCCCATTTACCAAACCTTCTTTCCATTCTCCATTAAGGGTCTTCAATTGCAAAACTCCTCCTTCTGTGACGTAGGAAACCTCAAATGGCCCTAGCCAATGTGTCTTGAAATTCCCTAGATGCTTCATGAACTTGTTGTCATATAACATACCAAATCTCCCTGCTTAAATGATTTTCTTCTGATGTGTCTGTCATGATAAGCCTTTTCTCTTTCTTTCTGTACCTGTTGATGAAATCCTGTGATGAACCTGTCTTCCTCTAGTTTCAATAACTGTGCAAACCTATCTTGAACAACACATGTGTCATCCATACCTGTAAATTCTGCGATTCTTAAACTAGGAACCAAGTATTCCATAGGTACCACTGCTTCCAAGCCATATACCAACTTAAATGGGGTATGTGTTGTTAACTTCTTGTAAGTAATTCTGTAGGCCCATAATACTGTTGGAATTCTTAAATCCCAGTCATCTCTATTACACTACAAATCTTTGTCAACGTTGTCTCCAAGATATTGATGAAAGCTTCGATTGCACCATTTGCATGTGGGTGGTATGGGGTACTCTTCTGATGGTGAACTTCAAATTCCTAAGTCAAGGCTTCAATAGTTTTGTTGATGAAATGTGTGCCTTGATCACTCATGAGGATCTTCAGGCATCCAAACCTTGTTATGATATCATAAAAAATGAACTATGCAGCTGTAGCTACACTACAATCCTTAACTTCTCTTTCTTCTTCCAGAATTAATGGTCTTTCTGCGTCCATAACACATCTCCTCAATATCTCATTGAGTCCCATCTTATACAATTGTCCAGTTATAAGTTGAAAGTCTGCAGTGCGGACTACCAACTGTTTCTTTTGAATGATTGTGTACTCGTGAGGTGCAATTCCTGTGGACATGAAATGAACTATCTCGGCGAAGTGATCATCGACTTTACTGATGGCCAGCAATTGTGCATCTAGAAGTGTATCCTCCAGACTAGTAGGTTCCTCTCCATGTTCTAACCTGGATAAGTTATCAGGTCCTTTATTCATTCTTCCCGGGTTAACCACAATCTCAAAGTCATATTCCTGGAATAACAGTAGCCATTTGCATATTCTGCCCCCCAACATAGGCTTTTTGACTAAATATTTTAATGCAGAATGATCTCTGAACATCTTAAAATGTCCTCCCAGCAAGTAGTGTCTAAATTTCTACAGCACATAGACCATAACCAAGCCTTCTCTTTCAGTCGTAGTGTAGTTCCTCTCAACTGTAGAAAGCTTCCTGCTAGCAAAGGATATGGGGTGGTCAATGTCTCTTGAACCCGACTATGCTAAATTTTTTCTTAATGCAATGGACAAGGCATCAACATGAACATTGAACTCCTTACTCCAATCTAGAAAAACCAAGATTGGTACAGTGACCATTTTCTGCTTTAGTGTGTCTAAGCTTTGTTGGCATTCCTCTGTCCATTGAAACTTGTTGTCTTTCTTTAATAGTTTCTCCATAGGTGTTGTTATATGTGCATAACCTTTAATGAAATTTCTGTAGTATCCAGTGTGCCCCAATGTAGTGCGCAATTGTCTGACCGAAGTAGGGGGAGGTAGATCAATAATGATGGAAATCTTGGAAGGATCTACCAACAATCCCTGCTTACACACAATATGCCCTAGCAACACTCCAAAGGGTGAAAAGAAAATACACTTTTTTTAATTCAGGGAAATCTGACATTACCTACATTTATCTAACATCAATCTTAAACATTCAATATGGTCTTTCAGTAAGCTAAAGACGGTCCAATCATCAAAATAAGCTTCTAGGAACTTATGTAGAAAGTCCTTAAATGCTTTGACCACCACCCTGGAAAAGATGGTTGGTGCATTCTTCAAGCCAAAGGGCATCAATGTGTACTGAAAAGAACCCCATTCTATTGCAAATGTGGTCTTGTGTTGATCTTCCTTAGCAATTCTGATCTGATGACAACCTGAAAATCCATCTGTGAATGAGTAGACCTCCTCTCCTCCTACATTATCTAGAAATTCATCAGTAAAGGGTGTAGGGAAGGGGTCATGTAGGCATGCATCATTCAGTTTCCTGAAATCTACACAAATTCTGATTTCTCCTGTATTCTTATATTGGAACACCATAGGGCTAATCCATTCAGATTCTTCAACAGGTTCTATGATCCCTATTTCCAGCATTCTATCCAATTCAATCCTAACTTTCTGATTATATTTGGGATTCAGTGTATAAGGTCTGTGCTTGATAGGTCTTGCATCTGGTCTTAGGGGGATTATCCTTTCTCCCATGGGCCCTTTAATGCCCTTCATGTCTGTGAACTTGGTTGGAAACAAGTCTTGGTATTCATACAATAGTTTTGTGATCTTGCTGATAGCAACATCATCCCAATAGTCTCCCACATTTTCTAGTTTAGGTGCTTTCTCTGTTCCAATATTAACTTTCTTTATTTTAATAGGTTGTCCAACAAAGGGTAATTCAATCACAGGCCCTTCTATGTCTCTGTGACCCTCAGTTTCTGCAATGTTTACATCTCTAGGGTCATCATCCTCATCAACATTAATATTGTAGAAATCCTGTAACTGTTGAAGAGGCACAATCCATTCATCTCCTTCTCGGGAAAAAGGGAGGTTAGGTGCCTCCTAAAAAACCTGTTTTCTCATAGTTTTTAAAGCCTGGTCTATTGTAGGGTACTGAATTTAAAATAACAAGGTAGCTATAAAGTTCTGAGTCATTCCATACCAATCTGTAGTGATGAGGCACAGTTTTACATGCAGATACTAGTTGAAAGGCATAGTATCCAAGGTGTTAATGAACTTATGCACCCACTGTTCTTTAGGAATGTTGCCCCATGCCTCTTCACAACTTCGCATGTGGTCCTTAGGACAACTCTGGCCTGTGTAACAAACTTCTCATCCTTCAACTTGGTCAGAAAAGAGCACTATCAATAAGGTGTGACACTGTGTCTATTCTGTGATGTTCCTCTTATGTGCTCCCCACCATCTAGTTGGTGTGGCTTTCAATGCCTCATCCAGTGCCAACATCCTCTGTTGTACTGGTAAAATTTTCTCAAATTCATCTAGAAATTTCTCTAAGTGATTAAAACCATCAAATGTTGGAAGATTACTTACTTCGGTGCCAATCCAATGAACTACTCTGGTCAGCCTAGCACATCGTTGTGTGGAGACTTCATACATCCTGTTTTGCCAATTTTTTAATGCCTCTTCTGATGAACATGCACTTTCACTTCGCTAGCTGAGATTTCTATCTGCTATAGGATTAATGTAATCTTGTTGTCTTGTTGTCATCTTGTAAATGTTCTCTAGCTCGTATGTGCGGTCTTCTTCCCTGATAGGTTATGTGTATCTGTGACCTTCATCCAGGTCCAGAGGTGCGATGACTTTAAGGACATTACCCTCAAATGTCATTCTTCCCTTCTTTAGGTCTACAACAATCAAGTTGTTGAAAGCCCAATAAATTCCTAACAACGCAGGATAAGGACAATTGTCATCAACAATTTCAATTACTTCGAAATATTCAAAAGTCCTTATCCCATGAATGTCTACAGGAACATGCTCTAGTCTTACAAAGGGACTCACCGCCTATTGATTAGCCATCCTGAGCCTGATAGGAGAGTAAATCAGTCTAGGTTTTCCCATTGTTCCCAAGTCTACTTCGTCATAACATTGACTTATGATCCTAAGTTGAGGACCACATAGTCCACATCATAGTCTCCAATATGAGCACTAAGGTGTAATTCCTTGTTTGTCCTTCTCTTTCTCGATACGTGATGTACTACTTTATTTAGCAAAGGATCTACCTTTCCTATCTCACACTATCTTATCAAGCATTGTAGTTATTGTACAGCTCTGTCATCCTTAATTAAATTAATGCAAGTACATAATAATTCCATAAGCTTTCTTACCTCTTTTCCTTGCCTAGCAAACTGATCAAATGCTAGTGGCATTCCACATTCCCTTACTTTTGTTTGTGCCTAATATGAAGAAGCTTGTCCTTCTAAAAATTCTTTCCTTGCTTCCTCAAAAGTATGCCTCTCTCTTCTGGGGTCAAACAACTGTGCCTTCTCTGCAGCTTTTCTGATCCCTGATCCTTCTGCAGTATTTCCTAGAGTCACTCTATATTCCCCTGTAACAATGCCTCCTCTAGTAATAAAAATGACTCTGAGGTCTTCACCGTGAGGTTCTACTGATATTAATTCTACTTGTTGGTTTCCTCCGTGACTCTCTTGGAGTTTGGCCAACAATACTGGACAATCTTCGATGACATGATCAAATGAGTTACAATAGTTTCTAGTGGTGAAAGGGTTCTGACAATCCCTTGCCAAGTGTATGGGTTGTGTGCAGTTATAATAAATGATTTGTCCTCTACCTCGACCCATACCTCCACCTCATCCTCTTCCTCTGAATCTACCATGAGGGTTGAAGTTTCCTCTTCCTAGGGAGTTGAAATGCACATTATTTCCTTCTTGTCGTGTTTCTCCCTGAATCCTATATGTATCCCTTGATCTTTCATGCATGAGGTCGTAAGCCCTACAATCCTTCTCATCATGTCCCACAGACTTACAGAATGTGCAGTAAAGATTGGTAGGTGTTTGGACATATTTTTTCATATAATAACATTCATCAGGGTGATGTCTACTTCTACATACCTCACACCAGGGTACAATAGCCTGCTTCAAAGGACTAGGTTCTCCAGAGGCCAAGTATTCATGAAATAGGGGACAATGATCCTTGTCATGGCCCTCTGATTTACATTTGATACACCATATATCTTCTCTTTTCTCTTTTCCTTTGTATTTGTTCATATCTTCGACCTGTAAAGATAAACTAGTTAACTGATACAAGATTAGACTCATACTCGGGATGGCTTCTCCTATAGGAGCTGCTTCTAGTTTCATGGAAATCTCCAATGCTTCAGCCTGCGAAGAAACCTTCTGTTACATCAGAGGGACTCTGATATGTGGCAAGAGAGCAACAACGAACCATTCTTTATTATGTTAGTCTAGAATCTGAAAACTCAACCAACCTGTCAGAGTCTTAAACCTCTGATAAAACTCCCAAATAGGTTCATTGATCTTATGCTTGATCTCTTTCAGCTTTGTAATGCATTGTGACTCCAAATTAGGTTTCTTGAATTTTTCACTCAATGCATTCGTGATAGCATTCAACGGTTTAGGTTGTCCAAGTCCTGAAACAAACTTTATATACCAGTTCAGAGCATGATCCCTCAAGGTAGTACTAAGTTGGGTTCTCTTAACAACTTCGTTAATAAATTGCTTGATACTCCATACAAATTTGCATAAGAACTAGTGTTGATCAGGATCTTCATATCCATCTCCTCTAAAGATAGGTAACCTCATTTCATCTGCCATAGATCTTCCTTGGTTTCTCGACTGAGTATGTGAAAAAATGCTTGTAACAATACTTTGATTTCTCTAACTACTCTGATTACTCTGGTTACTATGGTTACCTAATGCTTCTAAAACAACATGAGGAGTGATATTACTTACTTCGACAATAGGCGCAGTACCTGAAGTTTATGGTTCTCCTCGGCAAATTTCTTCGGTCTGTACTTCCTCTGTTCTTGTGGATTCTGAATTATCTTCGTCTGTTAGATCTGCTTCTTCTCCACTGTAGAATCCCTCGTCTCCATAGTTTTTCTTAAATAGGTTTGCAAGAGGAACCTCTCTGAATGGTCTCCCACTCCACGTGTGTCCAACCTCTGTGTCACTGTCGTTGTCTGAATTCTTAAAACATTAGCTTCACTGTATCTTCAGGATATTCTTCTCATGCAATAGCATCTTAATCCTTGGCCTTAAAAAGTGTAGGAACTTTCCTCTAGGTCCCTTAAATGAATACCTCTCTTCTTGACTATACAATTCGACTTTGTCAATGGAAAACTCAGTAATGTACCCTCCAATAGTGCTATCAAACCAGAGATCCATGACCCTAGACACAATGTTATCAACTCTCTTGACCTTCTTGATCAGTGTTGTTGTCCAAACCACAGGTGGTCTACATTTGATCTCAAACTAGGTATCTGCTAATCTGGCTAACCACTCGTATAACTCTTTATGAATTCCTCCAAAGAAAATCTCATGTATGTCAGTGAAGATGTACCTTCCCCACCAGTATTCTGTACTAATTCTAGGATTCTTGTTCTGAGCTTCAACGAAGTCCTCTTGTTCTTCTATCCACTTCTGAATTTATGTTTTTGATGGGAACCACCTTTACATTCCCTCAAAAATATCTCAGTCCCGGCAATAGAACCATTTGTTAGCACGGGGGAAGACCCAGGGTTCAACTCTTACAATGCACCAACAAACCCTAACTATTGGCTCTTTTGGCAACACCTGGGAGTAGATGCAGTCTCACCCGAAGTAGCAATAGGGGGTTGCAGGACATAGGTGTCTACAACCAGAGGAAATGCAAAGTGGATCCAGGACAACAACACACAACAATCTAGTTATTATTTATATCACTTAAGTCTACTTCACAAGTTATATCTCATATCTAACAAAACAATTCAATAACAATATAACAAAGGGTAAATATCACAACATCAATCACAAATAACAACAAGATATATGTGGTTCACCCTCTCCCTAGGGATACATCCACAAAACTATGTTTCTTGATATATTATATGAAAACATACAGTTCTATCTGCGCACTTAGCTTGCATATCTCTCCCTCTTTCTCTCATCCCTCCCTACTCACCCAACTACAGGATTGATCTTCACACCCAACTGAAGATCTTACAATACAGTCTCAACACTGTTCTCTACAACAATACTCAGCAATGAACGAAAACAACTATAGTATCAATGAAACAACCTAGAACGAACCCTCCCATGTCTTCTAGACCTTTATTTATACATTACATGGAAAAATTCTAGGTGTCAAAACCCTAGATCCAAAACCCTAGGTCAACTTGAACCGTTCTTTAAGGGCTTCACCAGCCTATCTTTCCTTCTTTTCCAAGAGGTTCTCCAAAACACTCATTGATGTCTTATTCTGCTTGCTAATTTGTCCACGATCCATCTTCCTTACTACTTTGTCTTCCTTGATCTTCTCCTCCAACAACTAGCTTTTCCTTCCTTCCCTCCTTCTTTTCTGCTTCTTTTCCAACTTCGACCCTTCCTTAGTTTATGTATCTTCCGCACAGTTCGTACTTCACCTTTCTTCCTTAATATTCGCTTCCTTTCATATCCAAGGGCCAACAATGCATGTTGATCTGCATCGAGACATGGTTGAGGACAATTTGTCTACAATAAGTGATCATACAACCTAGTCCATTGTGAGAGAAGAATAAAGTAAATGAAATTTGAAGGACAACTGGGACAGGTGTTGATTTGTTGCTAGATAAGAATGAATTAAATGGTAATGTGAAGCATGGCTAGGAAAGTAGACTTGTCAGGTGGGTGCACATTCCAAGAATGGAGAGGCAGAGAATGATATTGTTTGGATCTGCCTATTTGTGACACACATAACTTTCAACAACATAAGAAATATCCAAGTTTTTGTTTCTGAAGTCCATTACTTCCATCTACCCTTTTATAAGCACACATGGAGTGATATAATATCATTAAACAATTGGGGGATGACACCTATGGAAGTGTTTGGAAGTCTATTAATAAGCATACCAATGAAATAGTTTCTATTAATAAAATGAAGAAGAAATTTTATTCTTGGCAGGAATGTATGAATCTTTCTGAATAAGCCTTGTTGTAGTAGCTGGGCACCTGAAAATGCATTGTCTAATAGCTAGGGCTATGTATGAGTTACTTGACAGATAACACTTCAACAATATTTGTGTTGATAGAAGTTAGGGTCTTGAGCATAGTTCCAGCCCCAAATCTGAAGGAGTCTCTAAGGTATAAAAGGACCAAGTCTGAGGTCTGTCCTGAGCATGCAGAAAGTTGCTACTAGACTAGAGTATAGGTGGCTACAAGAAAAACAAGGAGAACCTCCATTGTTGTACACTCTCAGTCATGGATCCAAAGGGATCTCAGTGCATTCAGAGGAACAACACACTGGAAGTGAAGACCCCGGGTTTGATTGATGTAACTGTCATTCCTCTAACCTATATTTCTAAATTTTTCTACATTACAAGTAAGTGTTGTAGCTGAGACAACAATCCTTAAATTGTTTTGACTCTAGAGATGTACTCATTGTCCTCCTTTAGGAGATATTCTTGTTTTGGTTCCTCTTGTTTTCTTGTTCCAGACAGGTTAACAACAAAGGAATATGTTTATCCTTCAGAGGAAGCCACTTGACTCAGAGAGAGTCAAAACTATTTGAGAAAGAGGAAGAATAGAACCATCATTGAGGAAACCAATGCAATAATGCATGATCAAAATCTTTCTATGATTCTATGGGCAGAAGCATGCATGAAACAATTGATATTAGAGACCAGAAGGAAAGTCTGTGATGAATTCCAAAGTGTATCTATAAGATCAAGCATGCAACTAATAGAAGTGTCGAGAAATACAAAGCGAGATCTATAGCTAGAGGTTTCTCACAAACAGAGGGATTTGTGTATGATGAGGCACATGATCCAATAAACCTGATACACTTCCATTCGTACTACCATCCATGAGTTGGAAACTATATCAGATGGATGGATTCTTGATGAGTTTGGGTTTCAGAAAGAGTATTGTTGATCCAACCTATATTATTACAGTATTAGTGACGAGAGCCTGATTTTGATACTTACTCAGAAAGCATTGTTGTTGGATACAAGTAAGCTTTGACTTCTGATTTCGAGATGAAGGATATGGGTATGATGCACTACTTCTTGGGACAAGAAGTATGACAGAGGACCGATGAGATTTTCCTAAGTCAAGGAAAATATACGATGGGAATATTAAAGAAGCTCAATATGAAAAAATGAAAATCCATGGTGATGGGTTTAAAGAAAATAAATAAAGATGATTCAGATGAGATTGATCCGTAGTTGATTGGATCACTATTATATCTGGTTAACACCATACTTGATTCATGTTATGCAGTGAATGTACTTAGTCATTCCATGAGTCAGTCGAGATAGACTCACTGGAAAACAACGAAGCATGTATTGAGATATATACGAGTCACAGTTGGATATGGCCTGAGATATGCCTTCATTGTGAACTTGAGTTTGTAGGATATGACGATACAGATTGAGCAAAGAGTAAAGTGGACCGGATGATTACATCCAATTTTTGTCTTACCATGAAGTTTGCCATGAATTCTTGATGCAATAGGAAACAAAAAAACTATGTGGCCTTGAGTACCACAGAAGTAGAGTATATAGCATCGAATGTGAGAAGCCATATGGCTTCACAAGCTTCTAACAGATTTACTTGACCATGAGATGGATCCTATGATGATAACCAAGATTCATGTGTAAAGATCCTTGAGAACCCAGTGTTTCTTGATGGATCAAAACATGATGAGATGAAATATCCTTATATCAGAGATATGATGCAGAGAAAAATCGTACACATGTAGTACCTTACTACACATGAGCATATTGCAGACATCTTCACTAAACTAACTTAGTGAAGAAAGCCTCCCTAAGTTGAGAGGGAGTGTTGATGAATCTAGCCAAGATAAAGTTCAAAGTACATCCATGTGAGACTTGGCATGATGAAGAATGCCTCCCTAGATGAGAGGGAGTTTTGATGATTGCAGCTATGTGAGACATTCTCCAGCTTAAAAACCTGAGAGATGTTGATCATTGCAACTATGTGAGATATTCTCTAGCTTACAAACCTGAGAGAAATCCCCTGAGAGGGGTGTGTGGTTCCTATTTGAGATAGAGCTGGAATGTAGAGATGACCTCCTCCTTATAGAGATTTGAGAAGAACTCAAGATGATTCTCCTATGTAATGCAGTGAGAAAAGAGATCTACAGAGTTGGACGTGCCTGTGGTTGAGCACAAGGTGAACGTGTGAAATCCCAAAGTGTTGGGTGCATCGTCATGAGAACAAAAATGAAGATGATGTATTATCCTCCTCTGAGCATAAGAATTGACGAGAAACTCCAGATGACTCTCATGTGTAATGAAGTGGGAAATAATATATGTTGAGTGGGCGTGCCTGTGGATGAGCACATGTGAACGTGATCCTAGTGGCTGAGCACCAGTGAAGAAGTGGTTCTTTTGTGTAATGCAGTGAGCCAGAGATATGGACATCCCTATGGATGTGCCCCTAGTGGATGAGAACTAGTGGGCGTACAAGATCCCTTGCTATATTGTTCAAGAGTTAGACCTACCTATAACCCTAATTGTAATGTAAAGGGTACATGTCGACGCCACCTTAATGTGATTAATAATTAATGTAAAAGATAATTAATATAAAAGATAATTAATATGGAAATTATTAATTATATTTTGAGTTATTGAGGTCGGCCCTATTGTGCCAATAAACACATCATTTGATGTGAAAAGTCTTATATAAATAAAGGTGAATCCCCATTGAGGAAACACACTTATCATTATGTCATCTCATGATTTCAGAAGTTGTGGTATGAAATTATGAGAATTGCAACACCCTCTTGTGTGCTAGTTTTGGTGATGGCATGGGAGGTCTTTCTCTTGAGGAATATAGCAAAGGATTGACTGGGTTTTCTTCCCTTGTTGAGAAGGATTTCCCAGGATACTTCTTGTGTAATTGTGCATGGATATTCTTATTTTGATCTTGGTTGTTGTAGTAGTTATGGTTCAAGTAATTGTTGACAGAAAATGTAAAAGGAATACATGATCCACAGCCCACTGAAAAACTAACATGGATGAATTCTGAAAGGACAAGGAAAGAGATGTGTTCAATTCAGACTTACTGTAATGGAATCTCTCATGTCTCATTTTTGGGTCGTTGTTGCTCTTATATTTTGTCTGGCGACAATTTCTTCACCGGTACCAACTGTTTATGTTTGGTTTTTCTCGGCAATTTTGATTAAATCTGAGTTTAACCACTTTTCAATATAATCATGTAAAGGAGAAACAACCCCTTTGTGTTTCAATTTTATATAAAATAATGTACCTTAAATTTCTCTATAATAAATTGAAAGTTGTTGTAATGTAATTTCAATGTCTTCATTTCTATTTACATACTCAACAAGCCAACTTTCAATGTCCTATTCTGTATATTCAATCATGTTGTTAAATTTTTATGCCGATAGTCCTTTCATTATTTCAACATGTTCTTCAAATTTTTGTCTTGTTTTAAGAATTGAATTTACAATTAGTTTTGGATCTTGTACTTCGATAGTAGTTCCCTCAAGATCTAATTCCATCAATTTAGAATAAGCTTCAACCTTTTTTTTTACTTAAAGCATTTAAATCACCTAATAGTTCTCTTAATATATTGATCCTTTTTATCCAACATGCTTTCAATTGCTTGACACGAATCAGAGAGGACAAATATTCTTGTTTTATTTGGTATTCGGTCATCCCTGAAATCTTTATAACAAATGTAGAGAGTGCATCCTTATAAAATCTTTCAGCAATTGTCAAGTCAACTTGTAAATATTCCATGGTATTCTGCATTTTGGAACCAAGAGAGACAACGTTGTTTGCTAAATCCCAAGTTTCTAAGATAAGAGACATTATTTTCTTAATATCTTCTTCAACATAGTGCATGTTCACATAAAGTAAACTTGATGCCCCTTTTATCCTTAGGCTCGATTTTGGGGTTTTGTTGGAGCTCCTTCTAGGTTGGATTGTTGAAACTGGAGTAGCGTGTATTAGAGGTTGCATTAGAGTAGACTCCAATTCCTTGATTCTTTCTTTAATCCCGGAATTTTCATCTTCCATATCATTTATGGAAACATCTAGAGCATCCCCTATAACTTTATGAAACTTGACAATTCTAGATGGAAGCAAATTATTGAGGTCAATTTCAGCACAATATTTTCCCCTTTTGTTTTTTGAACATGATATTCAAAAATAAACTTTCTAGAAGTTCTATCAAATAAAGAATTTTGTATAGAGATAGATTCTTCCTTTGAAAATGCTTCTTCTTGAATAACAAGCTCATCTCAACTGCGAGTTGTCCATTTTCTTGCAATCTCTGGTCATCATCGAGAAATTGGATATTCTCAATATCAACTTACAAATCCATATCTTGAAGAGAATCTTAAATTTCAGGTACATGTTATTCAACTTCTTGTTGAGAATTGGTCCTTTTTCTTTTTACTTGAAGTTTGTGTGATTTTTCCAATTTTCCCTGCGGAGGGTTTCTATCACCTCCATGGTCTTAATTATTTGTTGAAGACTTTCTCTGTTGTGATTTTTTCGACTGAAAATTGTGTTTGGGTAGGCCCTTACTTTTTGTGAGACAATGGGAGATTGAGTACCTTTTTCATTGGATACTTTTCTCTTCTTTTGGTATTGATTTGTTGTACTCACAATGGTTTCAATATCATTTGTTCTTTTCTCAACAAATAGTGTTGGAGGATCATGATTGTCACCTTCTTCTCTCCAAAGAAGAATGTATTAGTGAGTGCATTACTAATCCCAACAGATGGCATATGATTAATAAAAAGGTGGTTTGGGTCAAAACACTTGATTTCCTCTGTAAATTTCAAATTATATTGATCAAGCAGGATTTTGAATTCATCAATTTTAGAGATTCCTCTCAACAAGATTTACCCAATTTTCCATGGCAGTGGAATGAATTGCCTCTATCTTTTCTCGTGAAAGAAAATAAACCAAAACCTATACTGCCTTGCAACCTCAATAGAAAATAATCTTTCTGGAATATAATGAGGTAGAAAAACGGGTCTTTCACGAGAGCAGTAAATTCTCACAATATTGTAGTTATCCATCTTCTCTATATTCCCTTTTTTTCCCAAGAAAATTGATGCTTCATGTGAAATTATGGAAGTATTTTCTCCAAAGACAAGTTTCTTGAAAACATACACAAATTCATTATATACTTCATAAAAATAGTAACTAACCTTTTGTCTCCACAAACTCCGGTACCATAGTCACTGGATCAATTTTACAGTTTACTCTTTTCACGATACTCAAACCCTTGAA